>VWZX01006536.1:27056-73948 GCA_013399015.1 Galbula dea
TCAAATAAATGTGTTTTGTTTCTGGTTTAGTGTTATTTTAAACTTTAAAAAATGTTTAAAAAAATTGTTTTCTAAATAATATTAAGATGATTTCAAAATGGAACATTGCCTCAGCAGACTGATTCAACCTTTTAACCTTTAAAGGTGAAAGGTAAGGACATACATCCTCAATATGACTCAGACCATACTCAGACATATCCCTCATCATTGGTTCAAGTTGTGCCAGGGCAGGTTTAGATTGGATATTAGGAAAAATTTCTTCACCAAAAGAGTGGTGAAGTATTGGAATAGGCTGCCCAGGGAAGTGGTGGAGTCACCATCCCTGGAGGTTTTCAAAAAAAGGGTAGATATGGCACTTAGGCAGATGGTTTGAGGATAGCAATAGTGTAGGGCTATCAGTTGGACTTGATGATCCTGAAGGTCCTTTCCAACTGTGAGATGTTTCTGTGTCCTGCCTTTTCCTGCAGCAACTACTTTGGCCTAGCTAATTACTCCTTTGGGTTTTTTGTGATCCATGGACTTCTGACATGTTTACACAGAGTTGAGTTCTGGCCAATAGCTTTCCTGGCTTGTTCCCTCTAATCTGTTTCTTGTCTTTGACCCTTCTTTCCTACATCCCGACTGCACAATAATAAGTCTCTGTTCAAACTAGCTCATAAATTTTCTCAGATGTTCCTTTGTTGCTAGTTTGTTGCAACAATCTCTGACCAATGCAGTTGGAGATCACTTGAATCTTGATGTTTTCTGTGGTAGACAGGAATACTTCTTGTCACCTCCCTTCACTAACTTCCTAACTCCCAAGTAGAAAATTAAGAAAATAATCAAACTTTTCTACCATTATTGAGGAACAAACATTGCAATTTAATAAATCATCTCAGACTTGTTCTTCTACTGCTGCTGTGCTTGGTGACATCTTTCTTTTGTCCTAAATCTAACCATAATTTGCTGCCCATGTTGTTCAGAACGTTATCCTGGGGCAACCATGATTCTGCATCACACTATTAGTATTATGGCTTTATACAGATAGGTTTATAATTGTATATAGAGCCATAGAATAAAATGTGCCTTTGAAAACACTCTTCATAAAAATAAATTAAAAACAACAATTAAAAAGTAATTTCAATGCCAGACAAAACTAATTATCAGCTATTAAATACTAAACAGAGTAGCCTTTTATATACTACTTTCCCCATACCTCTTGCATTTGTTAGGCAGCAGCTGTCTTTGTTATCAGTTGCAGTAGCTCGGCATCCCTGCCCATGCTTTCTTCAAATAAAAAAGCACTGCTATGCCTTGTAAATAGACCAGGTATGTACTACCATACCAAAACCCCACATCTGGGCAAGACTCGAATGACAGGAAAGGCGAACATATCTGAAAATATATCTTAATTCTAACCCTGTACAAATAACTGCCATTACCATAAGCAAAAGAGGAGGCTCCATTGTTCTTCCTTTCTTTCACTTTGGTATTATGAATCTAATTCTGAACTTATTCAAAATGTTAGTTGAAGCTTCCACAACGCATTTGTACCTTCTGACACTAGAAGTCACGCCTGACTTCTCAGATGCCTATGCAGATGCCCTTTTAAACTTTTGGTGTAGGAAAGAAACATGATTTCAGGTTAAATCTACAGAACATATGGAGTGGTATTGGCAATACACTGACCCCTTACCTTGGATCTATACAACAATTGGTGTGTGTTTTAATCCTCAAAAACTATGCATGTAGTTTGGTTGCTGTATGCATGTAGTTTAGGTTTCGTTTGCAGACTGTAGAGGCTGAAAAAGTGAGAAAATTACAAAAGTCAATTGGCAGGCATAATATCTGAGTTATTCACAGGAGTTCCGCAGCAAGTAATAAAATGTTACATCATTTTCAGGTTAGTGAAACTTCACTAGAAGGTAAATACTGTCTAAAACAATGTATCTTCTGATACTGAGAAGCACTGATGTCTTACAAGGTAAGACTGAAATACATACTATCCTGAGAAACAGCACCACACTGAGTAAATGCTAAGCAGGCAGGTAGAGCAATTCCATGAATGATGGTAGCAGCTGTTGGAAAAGCTGTCAAAAGGAGGAGAGCAAATTATTACAAACACACTGTTTGCATTAAAAATTTTGCTGTAGATAGAATTATGTTTGGAACCTACAAGGGAAATGGTATTTTCTTTTGAGTCCTTGTCCAGTCCAGCAGTCTTTACTTCATGAGCTCCATAGTCTCTCAGCTTCAGTCTTTTTGCCTGTAAGACTATTTAATCCTCTCATCTGCTTTGTACGGGTGATAAGGCCCACACCCTCACAGGCAAATGGCAAGTGCAGATGCAAGCCAACTATGCACAGTGTTCCTTTGCCACAAAGCGAGAATGGGAAAGCTTCTGAAGAGGCTCTGTGCCACTCGACTGCTATTTGCAACAGGAATAGTTCTTACAGAGTTGTTTGGCTTGACTAGAGGCAGGATTTCTTTTCCCTTCTCTTTGAAGTAAGGTGAAGCTTCGTTATTCAGGCCAGATGCAGTGAAAAAGTTTTATCCCAATGCCCAAGCATTCATGCTGTCCATATTTCTTTTTTAGCATAGACATGTGAAACTCTGTTACAATGGAATCTGAGCAGATGTTAGACTGACTTTATTTGCTTTATATTTAAGAAATAAAGTTTAAACATGGAATACCTATGTGAGTGTTCACTAAATGTAATTATGCCCTTATACCAGTGTAAGGTACTAAGGAATCATAGAATCATAGAATGGCTCAGGTTGGAAGGGACTTGAAACTAAACCCCTATACTCTTGGGTCCCCTCTTTCTCTGTCATCTCTCTTTAGTCCCCCACGAATAAGCTTCAAGAACTCCTCATCCATGCTGCTAAACAGGTACTGGCTTGATTGAACTATTAATGGTTGCTGGGCTGCCAAAGTTGATGTGGTGGTGTCAACTGATTCATTGGTGCTAGGTAAAGCATTTGTACGTAACAGATTCTGAAATTGGTTTTGTGGTCTGTCTCTGTGTTCGGTGTCTGAGACACTTAACTCCTTGTGCCTCAAGTGGTATATTAAATGGGATAAAAAGGCAATGAATCACAGAATTACAGAATGTTAGGAGTTGGAAGGGACCTTGAAAGATCATCTAGTTTAACCCCCCTGCCGGAGTAGGGTTCTCTGAACAAGGTCACACAGAAGCATATCCAAACAGGTTTTGAGTCTCTCCATAGAAGGAGACTCCAGGGGTATATTTAAAGGGATTAGACTATGATGTTCAAGAAAACAGTTTATATTAGAGCCTCACTTACAGGTTTAATTGGGAAGCTCAAGCAAATGACTAATTTGAACTTCACTCACAGATCTAATGCACCACTACCATGGTTTTCCATAGATATGATGGAGGAATGCACTATTACAACTTGAAATCTGGGATATACAATGACAATCCTAGAAGTCCACATATATTATACATTTGTTAATTACCCAAGGTAACAAGCTAAAAACTAAGTAGATTTAAAAAATACTTGCAAGAAAAAATTTACAAGAGAGAAGTGGCCTTTTAATAGCCTTAGTGTTTTGAATAGTTACTACATAGCTTTTGCTTTGAAATTTGGAAATACAAAATTGCAATTAAATTCAAGAAAATTGGTCACTAAACTCACTGGGTTTGGTTTGTCAGGGTTTTTTTTTTGTGCAATGGAGTCAGAAAATGAGGAAGTGTGGAGTTTTGTTTACTTTCTCTGCTTTGTTCCTCTTTTTTTTTTTTTTTCAGCTTTTTCTCTGCAATCACAAGGATTGTAGACACTACCTTTTCATGAAAACTGAGATTCTTAAGTATCCCTGTGTATTTAGAGCTTGAAGTTGAAGTAAAAGAAAGTAATCAACAGTATCATAATGCACAATTAACTGTTTATTCATGTGGTTGCCTAAATACTGAAAATGACAAACAGGAGAATCCTGTTTCCAAATACATTTAAGCCCAAACATTCACTAAGGATTCCAGTCAATATTCTGCTTTCTAACTGATCTGCCAGCTTTTTCGGTAAACCAACATGCTGCCTTTGCTAAAAGCAATCTAAAAAATAGGCAGCAAAAGTTCAGTTTTGAAGATCACTGTATGTTTAACTAATAGGAACAGATTACAGTATGTATCTGATTGAGACAAAGAGACAGAAAAAGCAACTTCAGGAAAGTGTAATGCAAGCAAATAAAAGGAGTGACTTTAATCTCACTTCAGATACATAGAATGTATATTCTTTTGTATAAGTAATAAGAAATTACCAGTGAAAGAAATGCAGATGTAGTTTGGCTAAGTTTATAACCAGTGTTTTCTCAGTATCTGAATGGTAAGTTCTTACTGTCTCTGTTCTTTTATATTTTGATTAGTGTCCTGTATTGATGCAGAGGGCATCACCAAGTTGTGGCGTCCACAAGAGGAGGGATTTGGGTGTTGCCGTAGGGAGGCTGCACCTATCAATGCAGGCTGGTATGACAGCAGAGCCTGAGGACATTTAGGGTAGAGGGTGCAGTGAGAACGACAGGCCTGGAGCGATAAGCAGTGGAACATGGGCTGGCTGGGAGTGAAGGGACCAGGTATAGCCTCCCTCGAATCCTCATGCAGCAATTCCTGCTCTCTATGAGTAGGAAGGTGTGCTTGAGGGGTGCTGCTGGGACCCCTACAAAGAGCTGTGATTGAGGTCCTGGGCCACACTTCTTCATCAGCTCTAGCAGTGTTGTTTCTGGATTGTCCCCAGACTTGTCCAATCACTAAACACTCTGATTCAGGCTTGACCAGCTACTGAGCACTCTGCCCCAGGCTTGTCCAGTCTGCTTCAAGGTGTTTTCTCAAGTAAACACTTTGCTTCCTGGACTTGCCTAGGCTTGTGCAACTGAACATTCTGCTCCCTCCCTTTCAGCCATTTTGAGGTCCTTTTCCTATGTAATAAATAACCTAATAAACCTTCAACAAACCAAGTTTCAAAAATGTTAGGGGCCTTTTTAGTGTCTTACGGTATCAGACTTGGCAGTGCTGCAGACTCAGCAGGTCTGAGGTTACCACAGCACCACTGCTCAATCTATGTCCCCATCTCCTGTCTTGTGCTTAACATCAGTGTTTTACTCCAGTCGCTCACACTTTGGCCATGTCTTCTCAGGACCCTCTCAGGTCATTCTGGCAGTGGCAAACATCACCAGGTACAGAGGGAAAGAGAGTTCATTTGATTACACCTCATGCCTTCCTTTGGAGGCTGCAGGACAAAGTCCCGCAAGCTCTCCTTACAACCCAGCATTGCTGGTCAGCCCTCTGTGCTCCCTGCTTCCTCCCATGGGATGTCACAGGCAACACTTGGCTTCCTTTCAAATGTTTTCCTCTGTCTTTCTCCCCTCGCCTGTTGGAATAAGGGTGATCTCTTCGACTTGGTACTCATCAGGCCTCATCTGGACACTATGTCTTGTTTGGAGTCTCAGAGGCAGGGCAATAACCCAGAATGGCTCAATGGAGACAAGGGGAGATGTGAGGCTAGGGCTGGTTGAACATGGTGCACAGAAGCCATTGGGTCACCTCACTGCACACCACAGTGCCTATGGGTGAAGGAAGATCTATGTATGGGTTTAAGAATTTGTTAAATTGGTATATAATAGAATGTATTCATGTAGTTCAACAAATCATCTTGATATTTGGCTTAGAATCAGGAATTTAATAACATGCAGGATAAATAACAAGCAAACAAGAACTGAGAACACTCTCTATATTGTTTAGATACCTCAGGGCATGCTACCTTATATTGGTAACACCCAAAGGGGTTTTGATAAGGGGAATTTTGCTTGCTAAGACAGTGCTTCATCTAACTATGGTGAATACATATGGGAGACTTGGCTTGTTAACATGACACATCAGAATGAAACATTAGATTCTCTGAGTTGGAGAGGTGCAATGAAGATGAAGGCAAGAATCTTTATCTTCGTTTCATGACCCATAATGACCTGAGAGGAAGAGGAGAATGATGTCACAACCACCAGAGATCACCAAGAAGAGCAACTGCGCAAGTGCCAAGGACATTAGACTATCAAATAAGTTCTAGGAAAACATATGAATATGTAGATGAGTTCTAAGAAATCTACTGAATATGTAGTAATTTGTGTCTATAAAATGATGGTTTATGCTCTGGGGAGCATGTGTTTGTTAGGACGAGAGATCCGCCATGCACCTGGAGTCATTAAAGGAATATTTCTTTCAGAAACCTTAAACTCTGGTCTCTCAGAGTGTTCTTTGCAGACTTTTACGGTATCAGGGGGATGGCATGAATGGGATGAGACAGACTTTTCCCAGCACTGCCTGGTGGGAAGCTGAGAGAAGGTGACATCTCCTGAGAGATAAAGAATAGGGCTGGACATATGGAAGCCAGACCAAAATACCTGTGAGGATCATGGAGTAGATTATCACAGAATCACAGAATGTTAGGAGTTGGAAGGGATCTTGAAAGACTGTCTAGTCCAACCCCCCTGCCACAGCAGGATTCCCTAGACCAGGTCACACAGAAGAGCGTCCACATGGGTTTTGAATACCTTCATAGAAGGAGACTCCACAACCTCTCTGAGCAGTCTGTTCCAGTGCTCTGTCACCCTTACTGGGAAAAAATTTCTACATGTGTTCACACGGAACCTCCTATACTTCATGTTACAACCATTGCCTCTTGTCTTGTCACTGGGCTTCTGAAGCACTGGAGTGGGTTGCCCATAGAGGTTGTGCAATCCCTGAGCTTGAAGGTCAGCCTTCAAGACCTGAGTGGCAACAACCCAGAGTACCTGGGTCTGTATTCGTTGTTGACCCTGCCCAGAACTAGTGCAATTCTGTTCTCAATGTAGCATCAGATGAAATTATAAGAAACCAAGTGTTGTATTTAATACTTTTCTCCTCTGATTTCAGGGGAGCTGGCACAACACCATATGTGCCAGCAGCTTGTCAAAGCCCCATGAAACTTGGATGAGGGTGAATTTTGGCCTCTAAATTTCTTAAACCCTCTGGTTCTGTGATTCTCTGTGATTCTCTGTGATTCTGTGATCAACAGAATGCCAAAAGTTCTGAAGTTCAAAAATGAAAACTCAGGAAACTGATACGTGTAAAGAGTGAGACATCCCACTAAAGTGCAGGGCATATATTTCAGGAACAGCCTTTGGAAGCAGTGACACTTTCTGCACATTTCCCCTAGCAGCTAGGGCTGGAATATTTTGTGGAATATTTTAGACAACCACATGGATTCTACATGTTGAACGATTTAATGTCTCAATATTCCAGTGTGGACTATAAGCATAGTAGCTCACACCAGGATACAAAAGCAGAACTTCATCGATTAAAGTTTTTTTACCCCAACACTGGGCCACAAAACATCCTTTCATCATTTCGCAAGCAGTTATTCGAACATGATATGCAAGGCATTCTTCCGTGCCCACTTCATGAAGAAATTTCCTTTTAGGTCATGTTAATAAATGAGTGTAGCAATTACTCTAGGTGATCCAAACCATGCCTTGTGGGTTGGTTCCTTTGCCAGTTAGCTTTTCTACCAAATCTACTCTAAAAATCTAAAAACTCTGTGATGTGGATTTTGATGTCTCTGGCAACAGGATACCTAAGGAGAGAATGTAGTGTGCAGCTCACATGTTGCTTGCCAAAAACCTGCGTTATTTTTATTTTTTTCCCTTTTTTATTTATTTTATTTTTCCTAGTGTGAGGAGTTTTGCATACACTTACATTTATAATTCTGCCTCTCTATTCTGCCCTTGTAAGGCCCCACCTGGAGTACTGTGTACAGTTCTGGGCTCCTCAGCATAAGAAAGATGTGGACCTCTTGGAGAGGGTCCAGAGGAGGGCCATAAAGATGATCAAAGGGCTGGAGGACCTCCCCTACGAGGACAGGCTGAAGGAATTGGGGTTGTTCAGCCTGGAGAAGAGAAGGCTTAGAGGCGACCTTATAGCGACCTTTCAGTACCTGAAAGGGGATTGTAGGGCAGAAGGAGAGAGACTTTTCTCCTGGTCTGATTGCAACAGGACACAGGGAAATGGCTGCAAGCTGAAGGAGGAGAAATTTAGGCTGGAGATTAGAAGGGGGTTCTTTACCCAAAGGGTGGTGAGGCACTGGAACAGGTTGCCCAGAGAGGTTGTGGAGGCCCCATCCCTGGCAGTGTTTAAGGCCAGGCTGGATGTGGCCCTGGATGACCTGGTCTAGTGCATGTGGCGTCCCTACCCATGGCAGGGGGTTGGAACTAGATGATCTTTAACATCCCTTCCAACCTTAGCCATTCTATGATTCTATGATTCTATGATAATATACAATTAAGAAATGTGTACATTGATAGTAGATAATCTTGTTTTATACATTCTTCATACAAAAGCACTGAATTTGACAGGTATTAAAATGTGACCCAAATTATATTGTTTTAAATTTTATTACGTAAATGCATTTTTACAATTCAGCAATAAAATAAACAAATAAAATATTTCATTAGAAAAAAATGTGGTTTGTTCATAAACTGATTGTGTTAATAAACTTGATTGGTGTTCTTATACCAGAAATATTTTACAATGCTTTTGAAGAAACTACAGTGTTTTTATTGTTCTTTCACTTGTGAAATTGTGTCAAAATGGAAATGACATCCATGTCAGTCAACCATGGTGGAGAGAAAGCAGCACTTTCCTTATGTGGTGATTTCTGTTGTGACACATGTAAAAGGTGAATGGAGTTGTGGGTTTTACCAGAATGGGAGCATAAGAATTACTTTGTTCTTTCCACAGGATTGCCAATTAATCTAAAAAAGGGAAGAATGAACAAGAGCACTTTCCATCTGTGCAGCAAAAGTTGCAGGACATATGAGAAACATTAGGCCTCATCTTGTGAGAGGGTAGAGCTATTTCCTAGTCTGTTAGCTGTGTAGATGCTCAATTAAGGTTAAGATCCTTCTGTGCCAGTCTTTTTTATGGCAGGTCTGAAAGCAATCAAATTTTCAGAGTGTGTGTTGATTTACAGTTGGAATAATGTTGCATGTCAGTCTGCTGTGAAATTTTAAGGAAGTAATCATAAAAACAGTCAAACTAATCTGAATAAATGGTTCAACATGTAGAAATTCCTGAATGACCACATCTTCCTTTTGAATCTTTTCCTGCTTGTTGGTTTGCAAAATGCCTTAGCTAGTGGGTAGTGTGCAATTCTTTTTTTCATTTAAAGAAGGAATACTTCACTAAGATGAGCATTGAGGATGCTGGGAATGAGTCACTGATAGTTGCCAGTAGAGAATACCTAGGAAAGGGCATAGGACAAAGGCAATGTTTTTGCAGCATAATTATCCAGCAGTTTGCTGCTCAGAAACTTCCTGAATGTTGTCTTGTTAGATAACTTTCCAATGTGCTTTTCTTTCTGGGGTTTGGATTCCTTGTTTTTGAACATTAGAAAAGCTTAGTATGAACAAAAACAGGCAGCAAGAAGTTCCATTACTTAATTATATGAGAACTATCTCCTGTTTACTTTCAATCATCCATCTGCTGCTTGCATTTCGTGTCCCCTTTCTTTTCATTGCACTATTGTCCTAAAATCTGCAGATACATTGTGCATTGCTTTTATTGATGTGGGTTGCGCTATTTGCCACTCAGAAATTGTGGAGATTCTCCACTAAACAACTGCTGTAGAAGGTTCATCCAGTTACTAAGCCACAGCTTTAGTCCCTTTATTCATTTTTTAGATCTCTTTTCTTTCATTGCAAGTCCAGTTACCTCTAGATCAAATTTGATCAGAAGAGGGCAGTATTACACTTATTTTGACAAATAGATTTGCAATTTTATGTACTGTATAAAGTGAGTGGTATGGCTTGTGGGGCCCTCCGAACATTTTCTGATGGGGGTTTGCTTTTCAGCTCTGCATACTGTTTAGCTTTCAGAGCATGATATAACAGTTTTACAAGTAATGAATGTGCTTTTCCTTAACCTAGTTAAAACCAAGAATTTCAACCACAACACCTCAAATTCAAAAAGATAATATCCTGGAAGATTTTTACTAGATCCTGGAGGAACTTGACAAGAGCATTTGCTACTTGCAGTTAAAATTGCCTGAAGTGGCATAATTTTATGCAACTGCATAAAAATGCGTCTCATTTATAAACCTTCCATTTTTAGGGATGTAGAATATCTGACCTGATGGCTGATGATCTAGTAGGTTTTTTTGCAAGTGAAGAAGCATTACTTCAAGAAAGGTAAGTACAGGAGAATGCAAAATATTGTAATATCCTGGAACTGTCTCTTCCAATATGCTTACAGTTAAAGTTACTCTGACTGGGAAAATGGCATTTGACCCTGGATCCCAAAATAAAGCATGTATGTTTTGTGCCCATGTCTCTGAAAACACATATACAGTTCTGTGTCCATTTGCAACTACACTGGTTTGAAGGGTAGATTAGTCACAGGGAAAAGTCGCGATTTCTCAAATCATCGCTTTGGGTGTTAGGTTGAAGTAGTGGGCTTTTATTCATGAGAGAGAGTGGGGGTTGTCATTGTCATTGTTATTTTTATATCAAACTACATATCTGGAATTATTTGTCACTACAAGAAATGTATTTAGTTGGACTGATATTTTTGCTAATCTTTAAAGTTAAGTTAATCTTTAAAGTACTTTGTTAGTACTTTTAGACCCCAACCTTTTAGAAGGCTAATTGTAAAATGCAATATACCAAATTTTCCAGAGATCTTCGACACTTAACTTTTGAGCTGTAAACATTCCTGAGAAAAGTTACTAAAATTGTGACACCTTATGAGTCATTAAAGTAAGTTGATCCATACAGACTCAGGCACCTGAATTATATCATTTTATTTTTTTTGATCATTTTCTTGAGTAGCCGGGGTTTTTTTTCACATTCCAATAATCAGTGTTAGGTACACTGATCTTGGTTTAATCTGCTCTGTTTGGGATAAGTCATATTGGTTGTGGGTCACTCATGGCTGAAACAATGTTTTCAAAATAGATGGTTTTGTTCATTATTTCAGAAAAAAAATCTGTTGTTACTTCAGCAAGAAATTGCAGAAATTTAAAATCAAAAAATTCCACCTGCAGATGCATGTTAGCCACACAATTCCTACAGGTCTACGATCCACATAGTTTTGCTTTCTTCTTTTTCCCTGTCTTTCCTCAGTAGTGTGGTCTACAGGTAAAGTTGGCTTCCAGCTTTTATTCTCAGTCCTACACTGGAGTGCAAAAGCATTCCTCTTCAGCATTTCTGAACTTCAGTAAACTTTCACCAGGCTGTGACATGATAGTTTCCTTTCTGGAAATAGTGTTACTTCCTCAAAGATAGGTGGACCACTTAGTAAACAAGTAGATTCCTCCATTAACTTTTTTTTTTTAAAAGTATATTGATTTACCATTTCAACTTCAGTATAGCTGATTATAAGGAAGTAGACAGCATGGTAAATTCTGAAATTGTGTGTTCATCAAGTATGTTGAACATGTTTCAAAAGTGAAGGGCTTGGTCATGAAAAGGTATATTTTACATGACAGCTATGTGTTTCAGCATGAAATATGCAGAGAATTTTTTTTAATATATGTGTACTCAAAAAGGAAAATGTACTGAGGAGAAAATTCAAAGCAGATACAACTCTTCATTATCAGCTACAAAATATTCTATGGGACATGGTCACTATCAGCCATCTTTCCATGAATGCTATTAGTTTGCAAATAAGTTTTAGTGAATGACTTTGAAGTGTTAAAATCTATTTAAATGAAAAATATTAAGTTTTTTCAATATTTTTGTCCTTTTATTGTAGTTTGTGTCAAAATCTACTATAATAATAAATGTTCCAAGATTAGTAAGCAAAACTTATAAATCAAAAAGCTACCATATACACATACCAACATATGGATGATAATGACTCTGTGTGGGGCTCTGGGATTCATCTTAAATATATGTTCTTGTATCTGTTTTAGGTGTATCTTAAGCCAGAAAATACGTTCCAGGAAACAGTTGTGATTGATCAATCTGTAGAAGGCACCTAATTAGAGATATCCCTGTTCAGTTCTCCCAAGTTTTTTACAAACCTGTCTTTTTCTTAGCAGGCTTTGGAGCATTTATGCCAGTCTGGGTAGTGTTCCCTTTCTCGGAGCTCCCACTTAGGAGCTATTCTGCGCAAAACTCTAATCCATAGATTTTATATAATCACAGGCTTCCTTTACCATAAAGCTATGTCTGCTTAGTCTTTTGCAGACAGAGTTAAACTGTCTCTGTCTGCCAGTTCTGACCCTGCTTTGAGCTTGAAATCAGTCTCTCCACATAATTTATTAAACTGGGCATAGCACTCTACTCACAGCAGTTTCCAGTTGACAGCTGGCTGGTATCCAGTTGAGTTGAAGCATAAGCAGACACTTGCTTGGTCTGTAGAGATCATGTGGACTTACTCCAAATGTGCTAAAACATTTTCTTCTCCCATGTATTTGGAGAACAGACTGTTGTGTTATGACATAAGTGGCACCAGCATGCTCTGACCTATAACTTCACTGCTTACCACTATGCTTCTTAGCACAAGCAGAAGAATTCAGCATGATGATACTGCAGTTGATATTGTGGTTAGGAGCACATGTGAAGAATGTGTAAAGCATGTGGATTTTGTATACAACTGTAAACGAAGTTAGTAACTGCTACTAAAATATAAGAAGTACAAAATCTAAAATAAATCCTTTGTGCACATTTACGTTTCTATTTCTTCCTTTTTCCACAGCCTTCTTTGGGCTTGGCCTCACATCTTTTTCGTAGAGAACAGTTCTGTTTCTTTGGAGCAAGCCAGTAAGCATTAAACTTTTCTTTCATTAAAAGAGCAGGTCTTCCCACCGTTTTTAGGGTTGTAGTTATTTTATTTTGGTTTGTTTTTTTCGGGGTTTTGTAGTCTCTCTAGTTTACAAGTGCTCTAAAGTCACTCATTTCTAATTTTGCCACTGTTGATAATTTTTGCATACTTTCAGTCTATTTTGTATCTCTGCTCTGCAGACAGGAAGGACTTTCAAACAAATCTGAGCAAATTGTTCGATCTTGAGCACTCAGACAACAGACAGATAGCCAGTGATGTAGAGCTACAGAAAACACAGCAAGGTATACAGAAATATATATTTCACTTCAGTCCACACTCTGGTATCCAAGGGAAACATTGACCAGACAAGATTTCTGACCCTAACAGTCCTTCAGAAGGCAAGTCCAAAAAAGATGTGTTGCTTAGTGACTGTTAGAAGGCCTTCAGCTGTAATTTCTGACACACATTTTAATAAATGCATAATGAGTAAAAGAGCTGCATATATATCTATGTATAGCTATCTTCCTATATCTGTACATTAAAAAAACATCATTTGCGCTTTGTGATCAGTTTCAAAACATTGCAGATACTGTTGCATGCTTGAAGGCCACCACACATTCAAACAAGGGCTGTATTTAAAATTTTTGCTTGTGGTATCCAAGAGTTATATAATGGTAGTCAATAAAAGAAACAAACCACGGTGCAAAAACCAAGTCAAAAATTAAGCAAGAATACAATAACAATTTGTAACATCCCTAAGGAGTCCAAAGTGAGCAGTAACAAACTCAAATACAATACCCACAATAATAAATTACAAAACCAAATAGATTTTCCATTGTAAGTAACTAATAATTTAACTCATGCAGGTGCCCAGACTGTTTATCTGCAATGGTAGAAAAAGGCATTTATGTGAGAAAAAAAAATAATTGCCTTCAGAGTCCACTCCTTGAAAACTTTATATACAAGTAGGACCCAGGCCAATAGTTAGCTATCAGTTGCTTGTGACTTTTCTTCCTTTGGTGCTCAGTGGGAGTCCAAATGGCTTTAATTTTTCTCTTTATGTAAGTCTGAGCTTTTTCTGAAGAACAGGCCTTATGAGGAGAGGCTTAGGGAGTTGGGGTTGTTTAGCCTGCAGAAGAGGAGGCTGAGGGGAGACCTTATCGCTCTCTTCAGCTACTTGAAAGGTCATTCTAGGGAGGCGGGGGTAGGCCTCTTCTCCCTTGTGACTAGTGACAGGACTAGAGGGAATGGGCTTAAGTTGTGCCAGGGTAGGTTTAGATTAGATATTAGGAAGAATTTCTTTACTGAACGAGTGGTGAGACATTGGATTAGGCTGCCCAGGGAGGTGGTGGAGTCACCATCCCTGGAGGTTTTTAAGAAGAGGATTGATATGTTTTTTCAGGGGATGATTTAGGGATAAGAGTAGTGTAGGGCTACTGGTTGGACTAGATGATCTTGAGGGTCCTTTCCAACCGCAATGATTCTGTGATTCTCTGAAATCAAGGTCTCCAAGTGGGAGAAGTCTCCCTATGTGTGTTGTACTCCCTATCTGTCTCCCACATGCCATGTTGACCACACAGAAGAGAAATAAGCTCCTAGACTCTTTACAGTTCTAGGGCTTATTACATTGCCAAACATTTAACAGATGTAACAAATCTGTCTTTGAATCAAGATGATAAAAATCTGAAGTGTCTTTCATTGATCTCTAGAATGCAGCTAATAAATTGAAATATAGGTTTATGCTAAGCTGGATTCTTTCAAGCTAAAGCATTTAACAAAGCTGGAAAATAGATGCTGGTGTTGCTAAAGTCTGCAAAATATGTTCTTTAGCTATAGAGCCGTTATTATAGCTTCCCTCCGACTTGAAGACACACAGCAACTGCTATGATTATAAACAGAACCATTTTCATAGTCACTTTTCTGACTATAACAGTAATACAAGATCTACTGTATAAAAATGTACTGGGAAGTTAATTTTTCACTGACATGAAGTTTAACAACTAGACCATTTCTCATATAAATATACACATGTTAAATAGACAAACAGATGCAAGCAACATATTAATAATTTCTATACAAAAATGTATACATATATACATTAAGCCCATTAAAATTCCATAAAAATTATCTTGGGAATGGAAAATGAAAAAGACTGCAGTGAGATGAGTATTTGTAGTCAGTAAGTGAGTAAGCCAGTAATGTTACTGTCTACAATAGCATATTTTTAATTCTCAAAAAAATTATTTCAAAGGGAAATTTTTAAAAAAGGTAAAAAAGATGACCCAGGGAACTACAGGCTAGTGAGCCTCACCTCTGTGCCTGGGAAGGTCATGGAGCGAATAGTAATGGAAGTGATGCTAAGGCACACACAAGATAAATAGGTGATACTAAGTAGTCAGTATGGATTCACTAAGGGCAAACCGTGCCTGACCAATCTGGTGGCCTTCTATGATGGAGCGATTGCAGCAGATGATGAAGGGAGACCGACTAATGTCGTCTACTTGGACTTTTGTAAGGCCTTCAATACAGTTCCTCATGACATCCTCATTTCAAAACTGGTGAGATGCGGATTTGATGAGTGGACTGTTCGATGGATAAGAAATTGGATAAGAAGGACGCTATCAGAGCATTGGATGGATAAGAAGGACGCTATCAGAGAGTCCTGGTTAATGGCTCTTTGTCCAGGTGGAGAGCAGTGACAAGTGGTGTCCCTCAGGGCTCTGTTTTGGGACTGGTGCTCTTCAACACCTTCATTAACAACCTGGACATGGGTACCGAGTGCACCCTCAGCAAGTTTGCAGATGACACAAAGCTGAGTGGTGTGGTAGATACGCCAGAAGGGCGAGATGCCATCCAAAGGGCCCTGGATAAACTTGAAGAATGGGCCCGAGAGAATAAAATGGGGTTTAATAAATCTAAATGTAAGTTACAAGTGTGCCCAGGTGGCTAAGAAGGCCAATGGCATCCTGGCTTGCATCAGGAATAGTGTGACCAGCAGGAGCAGGGAGGTGATCTTGCCACTGTACATGGCACTGGTGAGGCCACACCTCGAGTACTGTGTACAGTTTTGGGCACCGTAGTTTAGGAAGGNAGGGGCTGATTTAGGGATAAGAGTAGTGTAGGGCTATCGGTTGGACTAGATGATCTTGAGGGTCCTTTCCAACTGTAATGATTCTGTGATTCTGTGAAATGGGTACGTTGCAACATACATGTCAAATTATTATTTCCAAAATGCTCACTGATTGCACAATCAAACTGAAATTTATTTGCCTGATTGCTGCAGTTGTAGCAAAACTCTTCAAACTCCAGCTGTGACAAGCCTTAAATTGTGCATGATGAAGCCCTGTGTCAGTTAATCATCAGGTGGGTTCTAGTGAAAGGTATTTTGTCTAATTTTCAGCTAATTCAGAACAGGAGAAAGATGTCTTGTTAGATTCTAATTTGAAAGAAACAGACAGGTTAATTCCGTCTTCATTCTTAGTAATGCTGCTCTGGCAGAGGAATTGGACGAGATGATCTTTCGAGGTCCCTTCCAACCCCAGACATTCTGTGATTCTGTGATTCACTCAAATATAAAATATTTGGAGGAATGTCCTTTACTTCTTTGAATTTCCCTTGTTCTCTGGACAAAAAAAAGAAGAATATGCTCAAAGCTGTGCCTGTGTGCCCTCTCACATTTTAGAGTGATTATCTAAATATGAAAAGCACGTCCACAAAATGACCACCCTCTGATTCCACTTTTTTTACACCTTCTCTTTTTTCTTCTTTTCTTCTTTTTGTCGTATTCTCTCTGCTTGTCATAATTGCAAAAGAGTCGGGAAATTTTCACGGCTTTCCTTGATGTATAGAATTTTTTTCATAGAGAGGGTGCCAGAGCACAGGAACAGACTGCCCAGAGAGGTTGTGGAGTCTCCTTCTATGAAGGTATTCAAAGCCCGTGTGGACGTGCTTCTGTGTGACCTGGTCTAGTCAATCCTGTTGTGGCAGTGGGGTTGGACTAGATGATCTTTCAAGGTATTCTGTGACTCTGTATATTTGAGATAACTATTGTTATTTTTTTACCACATTTTTAATGCTTACAAAATATTTTATATTTTCAGGATTTTATTAATATCTGGGCAAATCTGCCATTTCAGCTCAAGGACCTGCTTCTGACCTCTAGCTTTGACTACCTTCTCTTAGAAAAAAGTGATGTCAGGTTTCCCTCACTTCAGTATGAGCGTCTTTCTAAAATTAAAATGTGGTTGTTTTGCAAGTACAGAATGTACTGCAAAAGTGTTTTTCATTCGCATCATGTAGATAAAGCAAGCAAAGCAAAATAACACCAAAAGTTCTAGATGTGTAGAATAAAACCTTACTCACTTCTGTAATTTTAGATAGCTGCATTTAAAATGTCAAAATTCGTATGACTATTTACCTGCTTATTACTTTCAGACTAAATACAGTACAATCTATAGTGTGCCAGTAAAAAGCTGAAGTAAATTTGTAGTTACATTTTTCTTTTAAATAAGTGAATCCATAAATCTGTAAAGATATTCATAGAATCATATCATAGAATCATAGAATGGCCCAGGTTAGAAGGGACCTTAAATATCATCTAGTTTCAAGCCCCCTGCCATAGGCAGGGATGCCACACTCTAAACCTGGTTGCCCAAGGCCACATGCAGCCTGGCCTTGGACACTGCCAAGTATGGGGCATCCACAATCTCTCTGGGCAACCTATTCCAGTGCCTAACCACCCTCTGGGTGAAGAACCTCTTTTTAATTTCTGGTTTAAATTTCCCCTCCTTCAGCTTATATACATTCCCCCTTGTTCTGTTGCAATTCTGACAAGCTGAAAAGTCTCTCCCCCACTATCTTGTAATCCCCCTATTGATCAGTAATTCAGTAATCAGCTCCTACTTAAAGGCTGCTACAAGGTCCCCCCAAAGCCTTCTCTTCTCCAGGCTGAACAACCCCAAATCCCTCAGCCTATCCTTGTAGGGGAGGTGCCCTAGTTCTCTGATCATCTTCATTCTTCACAATCCCAAGAATTACTCGCCAAATTCAGGTGTACCCTTAAAAATAAATCTAGTACATTTTGGTTTGTGTTTCAGTTGTGAAGCCTACCTCAGAATAAAGAAAGGCAATATTGGATCTCTGTGGAAATATTTTGGACAGAGGAATACACAGCCTGCAGTTGGATGGCATTTTATTGACTTTTGTCCTAAATAAGTATCTTCAGAACTTGCTGCAATTACTGAAAACATATATCAAATTTATCTGTTTAGCTGAATGGCTACAGGGTCCTTTGCTTGTATTGGCTGGCTGCTCAACATTCTGGAAAAAAATAGGTCCTGCAAGACTTAAGCCAGACAGACACCCCATCTCTAGCTCACACACTCAGTATGTTTATGTCTTGGTTTAACTGACTAACTTGAAGAAAGAACCAAGTTGAACCTTTATCTCAAAAAGCAAATCAGAACAAAATTTCTTAGGCTGTTAAAATATCTCTTCTTTCTGTCCTTTTGACTCTCTTCTTCTTGGTTTTGACCACAAGAAGCAGAAATTAACTCCAAGGAGAGTTATCTCCTCCAGACAAGACAGGTTCACATAAGCAACTTTTGGAACCATCTAGTAGAACTTCTCAGACTTTTGATGTTTAACCTAAAGCACATACTCACTTTTCATGCCCCCAGCCACAGACATAAAAATGAACACCCTATGAAATAAAAAACACCTCTGCCCTCCCAACTCTTTAAAGGTTCTTGCATTCTTTTAATCCATTATTGTATCTTTCTCCCATCCCAAAGAACCAGCTGTCACCATTTTTAAAAATTCATTTTCTTGTTTTAAACTCTTTCTATTAATAAAAGTTTCCATTCTTTTTCATATCCTCTCTAGGCAAGAAAAAGAAAACAGAAGAATAAAAAGATCTTTCTGAAATGTTTATCCCACCTGATCCTTTCTTTCTCCTAGAAACAATCTTCTGTAACAAATAGATAACAAGTTATACAGTCTTAAGTTAATTGTAGGGTGGGCTTTCACTCTTATTTCCTTGCCGTTGCCTCTGGAAAAACAGTAGATATTTATGTCCTTCTAACACTTGTCAAATAGTAGATCATTGCACAGCTGTTTTGAGGTCCATGGGGCTGAAAGGACAGGTCCTAGTTTTCAGATGTTCCTGTGGTGTGATTTGCCCACAGAAAAATGAGGTTTAAATCTTATTGTATCTAAATACAGCTGAGATTGAGTTTCTTCTTTTTTAACCCCTGTTGCCTCTCTCTTCTCCATGGTTCTTCATGTTTTGAGCATTTGGGCTTCTTAATCTTTTTCCCTTATTTTTCCTGGCACTTTGCTGATGGAAACATTTCCAAACTTTTACTCTTCTGAAAAAGACTGAGGAATAGTTTGTGCAAATTACAGTCCATTTCACATTGGGAGTGGAGAAACACCACCCCAGGCAGTACTCCAGGAAGGACTGAAGCCACCAAAGGCACAAGAACTTTTCAAAGAACAGAGAGACCAGGGTTTTCACCTCTGCAGCCCATGGCTATACTTAGTGATAGATGTTCCTGTGCAATTAGTGTTGAAGATAACTTTTTAGTTGGAAATTAGAGATGTTGGAGTGAATACGATGGATTCTCTTGTGGTTTGTAGCACTGAATTCAGGGAGTGCAGAACTGCATCATGCCCAAAGGAACGTTCTAATGGGTTTTGCTTCAAAAAGCTACAGTACCTTTCTGACTTCTGAAATGTAATGGGAAAGCACTGTCTACTAGCCCATTTTCAGGTTATACATCATCAAAACACCTGTCATGCAGACAAGATGCAAAGAAACAGATGTCATTTTGTTACCTTTCAGTACATTAAACCTGCTTTTGGGTTGTGACATTTACCTGGCAGCTCAAGCAGATATTGATAGTCTTCCTCTATCATTGTTGTCTGATGCATATAAAACATTCAGGAAGAAGTTTTTATTGGTGTTTGTTCAAGATGCAAACACAGGTCCCTCTGTCAGTACTCTTTTATGTTCTTTTCAGTAGTCTTGCTTTAGTCATAAACTGAAGAGTCTAATTTGTTCTTTCAGATAGTTTTTAGAAACATAAATAAGCTGTTTTGCTTGTTGCCAGCTTTAAAATATTCAAGGTGTTTATTATTGAAGAAATGCAAAACACAGTATGGCTCTTCCATTTAGCTGTGAGTGAGCTGAGGAAGGAATACAGTAATTCTGTGATCTGCTCAAAGTATATGGGCAGAATTTTTACAGGAGTTTGCTTGTAGTGTGTGTTCTAACAGTTCAGAAAAATATGGTACTTCCTGTACCTTCACCACAGAATTTACTTGAACAAAGATCTCTAAAAAATAAATAAAAATGCTTCTAGAATTGTGTCCTTAAAAGTAAGAAAGGTTGGGTTTTTTTCCTTTGTGAAAAGAAAGTTGAAAGATCACCTCATTGTGAAGGTTAGGACAGATAAACCAGACTAATCATCACACCAGTCCTGTTGGGAACTCCTTCAATAGTTTCAGCAGCCAAAAGTAGAGCCAGCCAGCAGCACAAAAAATATAGCCAGAAAGACAGCTGCAGTCCCACAGTCTGATGCTGGAAAAACTGCATTCTGGAGCTTCATGTCTGTGCTCCGATGCTTGCCAAGCATACCCTAGGAGTGGTCAGAAGTGCTGGCTTTCACAGCAGTGAAGCAGAATGAAGACAGGAGAGCTGTGTGAGCCACAGCAAGAGCTGTGCAGAATATGCTGCCGTAGCCCATTTCTTTCTCTTTTCTCTTTTCTTTTTCTCTCTCTTTTCTCTTGAAAAATCAAGATTTTTCTGAGAAGTCAGAAGTATTTCACCTAATATCTAATATACAGGAGGAACATTACTTTTTATTTACCTGCATAAATCTTGTTTTCAGCTCTGCTGAAACTGTTCTGACCAGTTATTATAGGACATTATATATTTAGCTTCTCAGTTATTCCAAGTAATTCACATGGAAATTAGTTGGAATGAAAAGGCATACCTGACAATCTGCAGCTTTCAGACAGCATTCCAAATGTCTGCCTGGTGCTATTAAAAGGGATTTGACTTATATATGCATTAAAGAGTGTTCTACTAGTTAATCAGCTCTTCAAAAGATAAGAATGGTTGTACTTATTCAGACTAAGGAAGGGTCCAGTGTTTGGGCTGGGACGGTCATCCTCTCTCCAACACTGAGCAGAAAATGGCATCATCCATGGTATTATCCATGGAAAATTCTGGCTCAGTGTATGTTTACTTTCTCTTCATTCAGTCCTGGTCAACACTTAGGAACAAACATAGGATCCTCAAGTCAGAAGATAACAAGCTGTCAGTCAGAAACTCTAGCCAGCTATCAGAAATTGAGGATGTATCCAAAAGAGAAAATGTCAGAGTACCCAATGATATTATACAGAATCACAGAATCATTGCGGTTGGAAAGGACCCTCAAGATCATCTAGTCCAACCAATAAGCCCTACACTACTCTTATCCCTAAATCATCCCCCGAAGTACCACATCAATCCTCTTCTTAATAACCTCCACGGATGGTGAGTCCACCACCTCCCTGGGCAGCCCATTCCAATATCTCACCACTCTTTCAGTAAAGAAATTTTTCCTAATATCTAAACTAAACCTACCCTGGCACAACTTAAGCCCATTCCCTCTAGTCCTGTCACTAGTCACGAGGGAGAAGAGGCCTACACCCGCCTCCCTAGAATGACCTTTCAAGTAGCTGAAGAGAGCGATAAGGTCTCCCCTCAGCCTCCTCTTCTGCAGGCTAAACAAGCCCAGCTCCCTAAGCCTCTCCTCATAAGGCCTGTTCTCCAGACTGGACCCCAGGTGGCCAGGGCTGCGCACGGGCTGCACGCAAGCGGCAGGACCCCGGCTGGCCAGGGCTGCGCATGGGCTGTGCGCACGCGGCAGGACCCTGGTATGTACAAACAAAAATCAGTAAAATTTTGAAAGAAACCACCTTAATTTGTCAGAGGCAAAAGATCTTCTTGTGTTTATTCTATCAATAAATAATATTCACCTCATCTACTAGACTTAAAGAACTGAAATAAAGAAGTCCAGTAGCATATCTGGTTTAATTTAATCTCTGAAATGATGATTTCGATGGAAATGTCATAGATATTAAGTAAAATTTTAAATATTTAAAATATTTTTTTCAAGCCAAATTTTTTTCAACTCACAATAGGAATTGTGAGTTTTGAAATACTGACATATTTTGAGCAATCAGTCCTTCCAAAGTAGAGACACATCCTAGGAATAGTATTTTCATTCAAAACTTTTCCCTTAAAAAATAGGTGAGAAAATTTAAAATTCTTTTAAGATATTTTATTTTTATAGAAAACATTGAGATGTATTGAAACAATAGTATTCTGAATGCACATACCTTTGCCTGGAAATATTGGAATGTTACCTTCTAAAGGAAGGCTGTAGTTCCCTTATTCAATGTGTCTTTTTATTTTTTTGTTAAGACTTCTGTGTTTAGATGTGGTGTTATATCTCCCACATATTTCACTCTATGTCCAGGGCTTTTGACAGTGACAGCTTTTTTGTTCTTGAGTACAGAGGGATAAAAACATTCTAGAAACTGCAAAATGTCCAGTGAAACATAATTTGGTATCTTAACTTTTAGTGAACTATTTGAGGGTACGCGAAGAAAAAATATGCATATAATCTGTAAAAATCAATAACATTTCCTATAGGACAAGAAAATAAAAATACTCTTTTTATTAACTTTGTTGCCGTTAGCTGAGAACTGGATTTAAGTCCTACGTTAAAGCACATCTCATGCTTCAATATGGTACTGTTGGTAAAACACAGCATAGAGATATTGAATGCATAGAAGAGAATTTTCTTGACACAACAGTTTGTACGTGGTAACCATTTGATAGCTGCCTCTTAAAATGATTATTTGGGATTGTTAAAGGTGTGAGGTTACTTTGGTCTATGATACGCACGTGTATGACCGCATTTGTTTGAGTAGTAGTTTTTATTTATAACTTTTGCAAAAGCATCTACAGCTAGCATGATACAAACTTGAAGCTGCACAAGTATTCTACAGTCTGTTACTGTGCATAGAACTAGCAAATGTCAAAAAGAAGTGCCGCCTTACAGGTACAGACTAACTTGTTGAGAACTTGAGTATACAGGTTTCTCTGTCGGAAACAAGTGATTTCCTGGGCTTTTTTTTACCTTTGAAGACTTACATGAATCCAATTATTTTGTGTCTGTCAGGTACAGATGCTCATTGTTCATTAAATTCCAATCAATGTGCTTCTTACATGACAAAGAATAGGTGTACTGGTTTGGGATGGGATAGTTAATTTTCTTCATTGTGGGTAATGCAGTGCTATGTTTAGGATTTGTGACCAAAATAATATTGATAAGTACACGTATTTAAGTTGTTGCCGAACAGTACTTCCGCAGAGTCCAAGTCTTTCATGCTACTCACACCACCACACCAGTGTGTAGGCTGAGAGAACAGCTGGGACAGCAGTCCCCAACTGACTAAAGGGATATTCCATACTATATTCTACCCTCACCAGCAATAAAATGCTAGGGGCAAGATGGAGGAAGGGGGGACTTTTGTAGATATGGTATTTGTCATCTCAGGTAGCATATGATGGGGCCCTACTTTCCTGGCTTAAGATCTGCCTGCCAATGGGAAGCAGTGAGTGAATTCCACTTTTTTTGCTTTACTTCCTCATGCGGCTTTTGCTTAGCTTACAAAACTCTCTCTATCTAGCCCACAAGTTTCTTGACTTTTACCCTTCCAATTCTTTCCCTCATCCCACGTGGGGGAAGTGAGTGAGTGACTGTGTGGGGCCGAGCTGCATGCTTGGATTAAACCACAGCATTGTGGAATTAAAATGTTGCAATCCAGAGTCATGTAGCAAGAACTATATTTCTTCTTCAAGTTTCTCCAGTGTTTCATTTTTATTCAACACTATCACATAATGAATTTGTGCTTAAAGTGTATAATTCCACCTGTCCTATAGAAGACTAGGAAAACAGCTTTTTTTCTTTACCCACTCAATAAGTAGTATGGAAGAGATTGACAGAGTATGTTCCAAAATGAGGAAATGAAAACAAACAAGCCACATTTTCACTAAAACAATCCTATACTATAAGACTTCATCTTCACTTCCTTCCAGATTAAATTAAAAATAATCAAAAATCTCCATGAAAGTGATGTATTTCTCTCCCCTAAAACATTGAATTTAATTTTCTGTCACCTACATATACCTTTGATTTATTCAGCCATCAACAGTCTTAGCTGACAGACTCTGTATTACTACCTATAAAACTGAATGTATTAAGATGTTGCCAGATGACTAACTTGGGTTGTTTGCTGGCTGAAACTTATAAGGCTTATTTTATGAGTGGTGCAAAGCCACACTGAAGCTGGGAAAGTAACTTCACCTCTTCCTCTTATTTACTAGTGCCTTTATAAAATACTTAGTTTCTCCCACTTTTCTTGTTGGATCTTAAATATATTAATATGGAGGATAGAAGGATTTTAAAAGCAATCACTGAAGAGCAGATACCACATGTATCATTGCAGAGCTGGCTAGTCTCTGCTCCGCCCATGCAGTTATTTCCAGTTCTTTGCACACAGCACTGCCATGTACAGGAGAAAAATATTCAGAAAAGAACGGCTCAAGTTGGAAGGGGCACATATAAAACATCTAGTTCAACTGCCTGACCCAGGCAGAACAAGAATTAAAACATGTTAAAGGACATTGTTCATATGCCTCTGAAATAGACAGGCACAGGGCAACCACTTTTCTAGGAGGGCTAGACTCCACCACCAGCAGCTGCGGTCTTAGTTACAGGGCGAGGCAGGCTGTGGTGGCTGGAGGCCTGGACATTCCTTCTCCCTGACAGGCAATGCCAATACCCACCCAGATGGTTTGATGACAACCTCTTCAAAGTCATCATCTGCTTGCACAGAGTGCAAGATGGATTACGCTCACCTCTTGTAGAGGGGGTGCTGAGGCTCACTCTCAGCCTACAACAGGATGCACTGGTAACAGAATTGGTGGAAGAGTGGCATCATGTACATAAGATCATCCTGGCTGTCCACGCACACTGGACAGCAGTCCTTCAACTCCATGGCCATGCTGCCCACTAACTGAGGTGTTTTGAGTCAGCTCATCAGCTGGCAATAATGAGCCACTCTCTCTTCGATGCTGCAGTAGCTGGTGTCGTGCTAGAAGAGAGGCCACTGTCATGGGTTTGCTCAAGGTCCCCCAAGAAGGAAAGCCTTGCAGCTCGCCAGGGTAAAAGTATCCCCTCCCAGCGCACCTCTACTGCTCTAAGTGCACCTCCTGGGTGTCCCAACTGCCTAAACCTAGGAGGGTTGGGTGTACGTAAAAATTTTTTCACAGTGAGGGTGACAGAGCACTGGAACAGACTGCCCAGAGAGGTTGTGGAGTCTCCTTCTATGGAGATATTCAAAACCCGTCTGGATGAACTTCTGCGTGACCTGGTCTAGGGAATCCTGCTGTGGCAGAGGGGTTGGACTAGATGATCTTTCAAGGTCCCTTCCAACTCCTAATATTCTGTGATTCCGTAATCCTTTGGTAGCTCTGCTGTATCTTCACAAGGAGTATTGCAAGGAGCAACTGCTGAGTGGGAACACCAGCACCAAACTCTCAGCATTCCAGCCTCCCAAACTGCTCAGCTGTAGCATGGGCAGCAATCAGCTGTGTGGGCCTTAGTGCCCAGCTAAAAGCAGCATTATCATTTTGTGTTGTTAGGTGACATCAAAGCCCATGCCTTTTTGACAATAGAGCCTATTGCTTGAAGACACTACAAGGGGTCATCCTCACCCACAGCATTTGCCCTGGCAGCGCTACAGCCCCAGCACATGCATTTGGGGTTACCACAATGTCACTACCCAATCCACACCCCTGTCTCCTGTTTTATACTCAGCATCACTGTTTCACACCAGTCACTGATGCCTTATCCATGTCTTCCCAGGACCTCCTCAAGTCACTCTGCTTGTGGCAGGCATCTCCAGGAACATTCAGCAAAGGGATTCATTCTATATCATCTTGTGCATTCCCTAGGAGGCTGCATAACAAAGCCCCACAGGCTCTTCCCACATCCCAGAACTACTGCCCAGCTTTCTGGGCTCCTGTGCTTCCTCCCACAGTGGGTCAATAGCAGCACTTCTGCACTTGCTTCCTCTGGTGGGTCTTCCTGTGCCTTCTCCCTTAGCCAAAGTCCTTCTCCTCAGCACCCATCAGGCATCAGCCAGACATTGTATCCCACTTGGCATCCTGGATAGAAGTAAAGTCAAGAAAACAGAGGGCAATTCAGGGAGAGTCTATGGGCCTGGGTTTGACTGACATGGAACAGAGAAGGTGTCATAAACACCTCACAGCATACCACAGTGCCTGTGGAAAAGGCACCAAGACAATGATGACAGGCTCAGGCTTTTCACAGCACTGCCTGGTGAGAGATGGTAGCATCTCCTAAAACTAGTGTGGTTCAGGGTGGAGATAAGGAATTCAAACCAAAATCCTGGCAAGGATCATGAAGCACTGGAGTGGCTTGCCCACAGAGGAGGTGGAATCCCTGAGCCTGAACATCAGCTCTTCAAGACTAAGGTAGCCACAAGCCAAAGTGAATAGGTCACTATTCATTACTGACTTTGCCTTAATCAAGAGGCAGGACAAGAGTCCAGAGTCAGTCCTCTTGTAGTAGGAGCAATTTTGTGGTGTGACCAAGTGTGAAGGATAATATCCAAGTGCAGAAGCCTCTCGACTGGCAAATAAAGGGCTTTGACAATGGTGGGTGTTGATAGCACTCATGAGTACTTCATCAAGATCATGTCTATGTGTAGCTTCAAGACACCCAGGTAGAGACAATTTAGGACCCCTAAATGTTGTCTCTTGTCACCTGTCTCAGTTCAGGTAATTTTCTTGAGACTGGGTATAAACACACATTTAGCTACTTGCAGAAAAATTGATATAACAGCTTGCATATGAATGATTGAAATCAATTTTATTTTGCTTTGAGCTTTGTAGCATCATTGATATATTTTTTTTAACATAGTTTGCAACAGAGGTTTTGGGCAGTAATGTTTAGAATGCCCCAGGAGGCATTTACAAGCCCTGCCCAGAAACTAGTGATACAAAGAGATCTAAACAATTAAAGTCACGCACATTCATACTGCATAGCCCTTGTCCTTGCTCACATAGGATTAGGGAATGGGATCAGACTCCTATTCAGAGGCTAGAGTCACTCCACTTATAAATATGTACAGTGTGCTCTAGACTGTCTGAACGAATAACATATCCTCTCATTATGCCACCCAAGATTGTTTTCATCACATTTCAATATGCATTGCCTCATATCATGAACAGTCATATAGAAAAAAGACCTTCAAATGCATTGCATTATTAAAAGCCATCCTCTAGTTTGATTATATATTTATAACTTGTGTTACACTTTATAACATCATGACAGAGCAGCCAACACAGACAAGTAAGCAAAGGAAAGGCCAAAGTATTACCATAATTTCAGTGATCACTCATCCCTCCACATATGAGTAATCTAAGGAAAAAATCTCCAACAAGTAATTCATTCTTCCAAAGTCAAAGGAATGCCTTAGACTGCATGAAAGAAAAGCAGCTCAGAAAAGATGATACCTAAAAGGGAAAACTGAGGATTTTAAATAGAGATAATTTTATAAAAGATAATGTTAGGAGGGACAAAGAGACAACCAGAGCTATGAAAAAGCCCTGAATCACCTCATCCCAAGTGCCTTTCAGAAGGCTAATATATGCTTTTGCTGTAAAATCTATGCTATCTTCCACCATGTGGAAGGAAGATACATTTCTTTCACAGTTAATCATTTCTGAAATGAAAGGAATGAGAGGGGGAGCTGACAGAACCCCACCTTCCCCTGAGGCAGAGCTCATTGGCCCCTGTTATAAAAAGGTTTCTAGAAAAAGTATGTTCCAGGTCTAATCTAATTTTCCCCACACAAGTTCACACCACAGCCATCTCCTAGACAGCCCAGAGGAAGATTCCAACAGTGGGCATCACAGTATTACACATCTCTCCAAAGCTGTAAAGGTCTTTGCTCATATTCTCCATATTTTCCAGTTTCAGTTTTACTAGTTCATGTATACTGGCACAGTCCTATTTGAACTAATGCCACTGCTTGTGTTAAATTTAAGAAAGCTGTGCTGGCTTAACCAAAAAAACCTGAGCATGGCTGCCTCGTGATAGCACAATTGCTCCTGACCTTAATCCTTTAAATAGTGTTATTTTTCCTGTAGAAAAACAGCTTAGATTGATAATTCTGATTGGAGTAAGTAAAGTAACCTTTAGGGAAAAAAAAAACAACTTGATTTCAGAGTGATTTGAAAGCACAGATTTTCCCAAAAGAACTTTGCATTTTCACATATTCAGTACTAACAACCTGAAAATAAGGTCTTGTCTATGTTTTAGATACTGCCTTTATGGCACTAATATCACGAGAGACATAGCAGCAACTCAGTTAAAAAGACACTAGAATATCTATACAGGAAAGTCAAACCCCT
Organism: Galbula dea; assembly: GCA_013399015.1. Taxonomy (NCBI): domain Eukaryota; kingdom Metazoa; phylum Chordata; class Aves; order Piciformes; family Galbulidae; genus Galbula; species Galbula dea. Next base: position 55,416 of record VWZX01006536.1, read on the forward strand.
GTCCTCCATGACGATGAGTTCATATTACAGTGCAGAGCTATCAAATTATTTTTAATTTTCAAGAAAGAACATAACATTTGTGGAGGTCCTCCATTCTTCTTGTCAACAAATGCCAACTCCCAAAGATGAATCCCAGCTCCTGATGAACCCAGGGCAGAAGGTCTAGAGGACAGCTGGGTGGTGCCAGAAAATATATGCCCAGGTGTTGGGCTGGAGGCCACCTAGAAGAGCTTTAAGCACCACAGGCTGTGATGCTGTTGCTGTAGACACCTCAAAAGAGCCCTAGGGGGCAGGGAAAGAGTGTGGCAAGTTGACCAGGCCTGGGAAGATGAGCAATGAGATAAAGTTCAGCCATGGAGACCCCTCAACTGGAAACATCTGCCCCAGAACTAACTCCAGAGATGCATGCCTGGAGATGTGCAGCACTTGGCATTCAGACAAATTAATTTCTTCAATAGGCCTAGATAACAAAGTCTTATGATAAACTTGTGTTGGCCTGCCTTGGTTTTGACAGCTCTAATTTTGCCAGCAGGATGACTTCTTAGGGGGCTGGGAAGAATCTGGGGAGTTGTCAGCCCTCCTCTTTCTTGGCCGCTATGTCCTCCGAGGGGAGGGGTTCCTTCTCTGTCTGCGAGTGGAGGGACCAGGTACAGCTTCATCCAAATCTTCATTCCGCTCTTCCTGCTCCCCATGGGTGGGAGGAATAGGGGGGTTGGGGAGACTGCTGGGTCTCCCATGAAGAACTCCAGTTGTTGTGCTGGGCCACACCTCTTCATCAGCTGCAACACTGCTGTGGAGGGCATGGCCAGGAACAGGAGACCCACTTAGAGAGGCAGCAGGATGGGCACCAGCTGCAAAACTGCCCTCCCACGCCTCAGCAGCATGGCCATTCTGGAAGCCTAGCAGACGATAGGCCTCCCCACTGCACTGCAGCACAACAACACTAATGAGCTGATGGGCAAATGATGCTGTATGATCCTGGAGGAAGACCTGCAGCAGCTGCACAAGGACTTCTTCATCCGGCCCAAACAAGCCCAGGATAGCCAGGATGACATCTGTCATCACAACTGCTGACGAAGATCCCGGTGCAAAGATCAACTGCATCTGTCCCCACAGCCAGGGCAGAAGAAGTTGAAAGAGAGCAGGATGGTCATCAAAAAGGTCTGCCCAGGTGCTGGGCTCGAGGCCACCCACTGGAGCCCTGGACACCATCACCACCCCCAACAGCCAAGGTGTTAAAAAGTGAGGCAGGTTGTGGGTGGTTGGAGGCCCAGACACTTCTACCTGGTGGATGCCAGGCCATGCTGGTATCTGCCTACATGGTGCGATGACAACCTCTTCAAAGTTGTCATCTGCCCGCACAGAATGCAAGACAGATTGCACTCTCCCATTGCAGAGGGGGCACTGGGGCCTGGTCTCAACCCACCGCATGATGCATGGGTAGCAGAACTGATGAAGGCATAACATCACATATGCAACATTATCCCTTCTGTCCAGGCATACTACACAGCGCTCCTCCTGCTCCATGGCCAAGTTGTCCACTTGCTGCTGTGGGCTGGGGGAAGCTGGCGATGAGGTGCTCTCTCTGGTGCTGCAGTAGTCAGTGTCATGCTAGAAGAAGAGAGGCCATGGTCATGGGTTTGTTTACTCAAGGAGTGAAGGAAATGCCCAGGTCCCCCAAGAAGGAAAGCCTTGCAGCTCGCCAGGGTAAAAGTATCCCCTCCCAGCGCACCTCTACTGCTCTAAGTGCACCTCCTGGGTGTCCCAACTGCCTAAACCTAGCAGGGCTGGGTGTAATCCTTTGGTAGCTCTGCTGTATCTTCACAAGGAGTATTGCAAGGAGCAACTGCTGAGTGGGAACACCAGCACCAAACTCTCAGCATTCCAGCCTCCCAAACTGCTCAGCTGTAGCATGGGCAGCAATCAGCTGTGTGGGCCTTAGTGCACAGATACAAACAGAAAGGTGGGACTCCTGCATCTGGGGCTCTAAGACCCAAGTTGCCACAACCCAGAACGCAATTGTCACAATCCTGTAAAGGGATGTTTATGGAGTCCTGCAAGGGAAACCATTGACAGTGGGAAATACAGTAAAGGTTTCTAAAGGTGATACAGCTTCCAGAACCTGCAATGTCCGAAGACCACTTTTCTTGTATCATAGAATCAATCCTAGAATCAATCATCTGGGTTGGAAGAGACCTCCAAGATCATCAAGTCCAACCCTTAATCCTACACTATCATGATCACTAGATCATGGCACTAAGTGCCATTTTAAAAGCTTCCAGAGATGGTGAATCCACCACCTCTCTGGGCAGGCTATTCCAATGCCTGACTACTCGCTCTGTAAAGAACTTTTTTCTGATATCCAGCCTAAACCTTCCCTGGCACAGCCTAAGCTCGTGTCCTTTTGTTCTGTTGCTGGTTGCCTGGGACAAGAGACNAGGGTTGTTGTGGCCATAGTGCAGGACCCGGCACTTGACCTTGTTGAACTTCATCCTGTTGGAATCAGCCCATCTCTCCAGCCTATCAAGGTCCCTCTGCAGAGCCCTGCTGCCTTCCGGCAGGTCAACACTCCCTTCCAACTTGGTGTCTTCCGCAAATTTACTCATGATGGACTCAATCCCCTCAGCTAAATCATTGATGAAGATGTTAAACAGAACTGGACCCAACACTGATCCCTGTGGGACACCACTGGTGACTGGCCACAGCCCTGTTCACCAGCACTCTCTGGGCCTGGCCATCCAGCCAGTTCTTAACCCAGCTGAGAGTGCACCTGTCCAAGCCATGGGCTACCAGTTTATCCAGGACTATGCTGTGGGAGACAGTGTCAAAGGCTTTGCTGAAGTCCAGATAGACTACATCCACAGCCTTCCCTTCATCCACCAGGCAGGTTACCTGATCATAAAAGGAGATCAGGTTGGTCAGACAGGACCTGCCCCTCACAAAAGCCATTCAGCAGCTTTCACAAGCATACATTTAAACTACACTACCATAGTTCAGTTCCAGTTGGAAGGGATCTACAATCATCCTCTCTTCTGCTTGCCAGATCACTTCAGGCAACCTCCTGACCAAAAGGCAGAGCGTATTATGAAAAGCACTATCCAGATGACTCTAAGGTGCCAACAGACTTGGCATATCAACAACCTTTCTAGGGAGCCTGTTACAGTGTTTTATCATCCTCTTCTCAAATGCTTCCTAATGTCAAGTTCAAAAATTCCCTGATATATCTTTGAACTATTCCTATGCATCCTGTTGCTGGATCTCAGAGATCAGTATCTCCCTCTCTACTTTACCTCTTCAGTAAACAGGGGAAGCAGGCCCAACACTAAGTCTATTCGGATAGTCACCACTTTTGACAAGCTGGGTATACCAAGTTCAATGCAGCCCAGGGCACACTGCTGACTCCCACTGAGCCTACTGTCAACCAGCATCTCTAGGTCCTTTGTTGCTGTGCTCTCACTTTATACTTGTACCTTACATTCTTTCATCCCAGGTGCAGAATCTGTAGTTGATCTTACTAAATTTCATGCCACTCATGATTGCTCAGTGCTCCAATCTACCTATCTATATCCCTCTTCAAGGCCTTTTGTCTCCCAAGAGTGTCAACAGCACCTCCCAGTTTGGTATCAGCAAAATAACTAATGCTGCATTTAACTTCTGCCTCCAGATCACTGATAAAAACATTGAATAGAATGAGCCCTAGAACTGAGCCCTGAGGAGCTGTGCTAGTGACTAGCCAGTCAGATGTACCCCCATTCACTACAACCTCCTGAACCCTGCTTAATATTTTTAACAAGACCACAAAGCTTATGTCTTTCCTCTTCTCCCATGTCCTGTTAACCTAGTTTCCTCCAACTTTCTTTGAAAGGACATAAAAGTAGCAAACTTCCAATAAAGATAATATAACTAAAGCAAAATAAACAAGAAGGAAGGAAATACAAGAAACTAAGAAATACATCACAAGTACAAAAGCTTAAGACAAAACTTATTTTTTCCACTAGCTATTGCTTGAGCAAGACACTGCACACTTATTGTCAAGTTTATTTTATTCCTTGCAGCAGTTGTAGCAACTACACTATAGCTACCTCTATACAAGGTATATTTCACCTTAAGCAAGACCAAGAACTGGAAGACATTCAAAATGCCTGAAAGGGAGCATTCCATGAGGTGGAAGCATCCCAAAGGTATGCCAAAATCTCCTTGCCCATTATCATTCCACAGAGATCAGGAATTCTTGAAATAAGAACATAATTTGTAATAGCATAGCTTAACAGCAAAGCACATAGAGTGGTACCTCTAACCCCATGCCCAGAGGAAATTACACAAAACCAATAATAAACAGCTTCAAAAACAATTCTAGAAACAAATACCTGAAAATTTCTCCCATTCTACTCACATCACCAACATATTGAATGCTTGCAACATTTTGAACAATCACATTAAAACTTCAGCTCTTCAAGACTCAAATTAAAAGCCTGTAATTCTCCCAGATGAGCTACTTGAGTCAGACCCCAAATAAACACTGGGTGGCAAATAAACTCTCAATTTTTAGCCTGTATCTGAGGCTAAAAAATAGCAGTTGTTCTATCACCCTGTGACCTCTCCCCAGCATAGAAGGAGGATCTGGAAACGGAGAGAAAACCCAATGGTTGAAATGAGAACAGATTTAATGAAATAACAAAACTGACCAATGCAAATGTAAAACATACAAAGTTATACTTAACCCAGCAAACATACCTTGCTCATAATGAACTGGAAAACAACAAAGAAGAGCAAGGTCAGAAGATAACCTGAGCCCAAGCCAAAAAATACCTTTGTTCAGCAAACTTCCCCCTTCCCCCTTTATACTGACTATGATGTTTATGTTATGGGATACACCTGTGAGTCAGCTCTGGTCAGCTGCCCTGCCTTACTTGGAACTGCTAACAGCCTGCAACCCATGGCTAGCATATTATTCTGTCCCAACACTACCTGTTGTATTTTCTTTTGTAGGTTTTATTAGCTCTAACAGCAGTAAGATTCTGTTTGTTGGTGTTTTGTTGGTTTGGGGTTTTTTATGATTCTGATAGTCTTTGATAATTATTTTCTATAATCATAGATAGTAAGAAAGAACCTAGCAAATTACAGAATCTCTGATGGTTAGCCCACCTGTGGTCAGGAATGGCAAGCCCTGAAAGCACATGATGGAAACTAATGAAAAACTTTAAGCACATGGGAGTGATGAAGTAGGTCCTGGAAATCTTAGGAATTTGGTATTTGTGGGATGAGGATTCCAAGGACTCAAGGAGAAGAGTGGCAAGCTAGTAGAAACAAATGTGATAGGGGGTCTTTTGAGGATGTTGATGGTTTGATTTGGGTTTCACCTTGCTTTTTTTGTTCTCTACATTTTATTCTAGGCTGACACATAACTCTGTTGCTAAGCCAGGATAAGTCTTCTTGGTCCAGTACCCTTCAAAATACAATTTTTGACATCCAGTGTGTTGCTTTCAGCATCCAGCTGTTGTTTTAGTGTGTTAATATGACATTAATAATAAGATCATATTGATAGAAATTCAGAAGAAATGGGCAATACAGAATTTGGTATTCAAGAGGAAGTATTTATGGCAAAAGCTAGAGACAACAGGAAGAAATTCAGACTTCATCAGTAATGAGAAAAATCCTGGCAGTATTATAGAGATGAGAAATAGGTGACTCTCCCTCAAGGGGGAAAAATAGACATGAATCAAAGAATGGTTTAGATTGGGCAGGAGGTCTCTAGTGTAACGTGATACTCACTGCAGGGTCAGCTCTAAGGTCAGACTAGATTGCTCAAGGCATACCCCATCCAGGCTTGAAACCTCAAGGGACAGAGTCTGCACAACCTTTCTGCACAATGTGCTCCACTGCTTAGCTGTTGTTATTTGAAAGATGTTGTCCTCATAACCGTGTCAGGGATCGAAGCATTATTTTGCAAATAACCTGCATGCAAATAATCTCTGATCTGGAAAACGTTTACAGCCTGCCACTATAAGTCCCATAGTGACTGTAGTACATGTTGTCTCTGAATGCAGAAGACCAAAACTGGTTATGCTGTTTTGGACAGAAATGATTACAGAATGATCAGACTTAGTGAGTCTGACCCTAGTTCATGGATGCAATGACAGGAGAATTGTTTTGGTAAGAGCTAAAGTACATGTCAAGGATCAGAGTGCATTGTACAAATCAACTGAACAAAGACAATCTATGGTCTAGACAGTTCCTCTGGCCTGTTATTACAAACGAGGAGAAGGAAGGATGCTTAAACTGATTATGGTCCTTCATGGGAAGCCAACAGCAGCAGGGCACCATGCCTTTTAAAAGGATAATGGTGTGACTGGAGAATTGGTTCTTTCCTTTCCTTTTGTGGAGAAATCAAAACTTGTAGGAAGGAGATAGCTATGGGTATCCTTAGTTCTGACTTCTGAATACCATAATTTATCAGTAGTAGCCATTGCCTTCTTCTTTTGTTAATGCCTGTTGTGTCTTGTTCTGCTACTCCAAAAGCCTCTTTCGTTAATAGGTCGATACTGACTTTTGTCTTTTCACCAAAAAATTTTCAGTGCTACTCTCTGGATTAAAAAAAGGAAGTTCTCTAGCCAGATATCACTATTTAGCTTGTTACTTATAAGACTAAGAGTTTGAGATTATTTCTCTTGACGTACCTAAAAGATTTTTCGATTTATGTAATGATCCTTTATTGAGAATTTTAACAAAATTTCCTCTTCGTTTTTATTTTAATTAGGATGATAAAGGTGACCAACAGAACTGCTCAAAGATTTTCACATACTGAATTGGGACTCCATTAGTACATTTCCTACTGCCCTACCTCTTTACCTCTTTCTGTCCATGATGAACAATATCCTAGCCATCACTGTTTTTAGGTGCTAGAGTTTCTGTACAGCTAATTTTAGTAGACCGATTTGAAACTCTATATAAAGTAGGGAATTATTAATTCAAAATATTAAATTTAGAATTAAAACTAGAAATAGTGAATGCACATTTTTTTTAAAAAGATGATAGTACACAAGGGGAAAACTGAGGAAAACATTGGATACACGTGTGTTCTTATGATGTGAGATAAGAAAGATTGAACTACTTTGTAATAGCTGGTAATTGAGCTTGCAGTGGTCAGAAAAACATTTTAAATTTATACCTTCTTTATAGTGCTATTTTGCCAATACCATAAAGAATGATAATATTAGAGTAAGGGGGTGAGGAATTATGGATTTGAGTCACGTTGCATCAAATGAAAAAGGCTTTAAACTACTTTTCATATAATGGTCTGGGTTGAAACGGACCATAAAGATCATCCTTGAGCAAGGACACCTTCCACTAGACCAGACTGCTGAAAGGCCCATCTAACCTGGCTTTGAACAGTTCTGTGGATGGGGCATCCACAACTTGTCTGAGCAACCTGTTCCTGTGCCTCAACACTCTCACACTGAAGAACTCCTTTTTTACATCTAATCTAAATCTACCTTCTTCCAGTTTAAAGCCATTACCCCTTGTCTTATTACTGCATGCCCTTGTAAAAAGTCCCTCTTGATCTTTCCTGTAGGTCCCCCTTAAGTACTGAAAGGCTGCTATAAGGTCTCCACAGAGCATTTTTATCTATAGGCTAAACAACAGCAACGACTCTCTCAGCCTGTTCTTAGCTTGCTCTAGATTCAATAATTCAATTAACATTAATAATAGGTAGACCCATGCAATCACACTTGCCAATTTCTACCTGTTTTTCAAAGGTTAAATTTAGACTAACTTGTATTGGAGAATGTTGGGGTTTTTTTCTAGACAAATCAATATATCCATAGCTCATCCCCGTTGTTTTTGTTCCTGAAAATACAAATTAATTGTCTGTTGACTTCTCTCGGCATGTTTTCTACTTTCTTTTTCCTCTCCTTTTTCTGTACCTTTTTTGGATGGATAGTGCTTGCAAGTCCAAAGGAAAGCAATGAAAGTAAACTGGGTTACCTAGATTTATGACAGTTTAAGGGAGTGAGGCTCTACGCTAGTTAAATATCTTTTTAATTTTAATTTTGATGAGAATAGTGAGAATCATGATTTAAAGGACTTAACAATTAATGGGAAATACTTCCAATTTTAATAATGTAAAGTCCAATTTCTGACTGTTTTCTTCTTTATTTAAAACAAATAGTTGAAATTAAGAGACAGCTCTCTGAAAGCACTCTTCTACCAAGAAGCCTCATGCAGTCAGTATCACCAGTACCATACTACTACTGGTGGTAGGTCATAAGAGGATCTCTTTCTGGAGGTCAGTGTAAATTCAATTCAACCTAACTGTGTTTGAAACTGTGGGCAGGTTGTTTTGTTTACTTAACATTAGCTGTTAACTACATCTTGGTGAAGTAAAGCATAAAAACCCTGAAGTTTCAAATTACAAATTTTAGGTACATGACATCTAAGAGAATTCATTAGGTTCTGCTACTGTATATTTAAAAAGCCAGGAAAATCTGAAAGTTAAATTAATGATGTTTTCCAAAGGAACATACTACAAAAAAAAAAGAAACACATTTACCCCCTTTTAGTCATTCAAGAAAGTATTAGAAGAATAAACCTTAAATGAGTTTAAGATAGTTCTCAGAGGAATGAAAGTATGTGAAATGACATTTTACAATTTTCTTGATCAGTTCATCCATAGGAACACAACTGTTTATACCACAACCACTATGGACACAATCCGTGGATATAAACTTTATTTAAAAAACTATGGCTGCACTGCTATATTGGAAGTAAACTAATGAGAAAAAAAAAAAAAAAAGATGTTTCATTTCTTTATTTCTTGTTATCTTCCAGTTCATCTATGGAGATAATTTTCCAGATTACTGATACTGTTTATGAAGTATGAAGAGGATAAATCTGCTTTTGTTCAAGTGTGTGTTCCAAGTTAGCCAGAAGTGATATGCAAAATGTACAGTGGTGAGGGACAGGAGACATACTTTTCTACAAGAAGTATCAAAGCTTAGAGCCATGACTTGGTCCCTCAGTACTGGAGGAAGCATAAAGGACTATTTCAAACTGAGCATCTAACTTTGAAGCCACATAACTACATTTATGGTATAGATTTGTTTTGCATGCTATCCTTAAAGTATCTTCCATTACTGAAGCTCATTTGTAGCGTAAATTAATTTCTCAATAACAACCGTAAGTTCTCTTTACTAATGTTAATTTCCTAATTCTGTTGTCAAAATAAGACAAAAGAATTTGATGTTATATTTATGTAGTTTTGAAAATAACTTGTTAATAATAATTTGTTAAAATAACAAATACAGCAAGTGGCAAATGTTCTAGTCTTGAGGATAATTTGCTGCATCTCAGTGGAGTTGACTATAAGAAATAAGCACCGTCTTACAGCCTTAATATTATTCAAAAAAATGGTGAACATGAATCTTAATTTTTCTGAGATTAAGGTATCCAACATAAGATAAGTCCTCCAACTTTATTTTAAAAACTCAGAACTGGGTTTCTGGGTTTCTTATTTTTCCATGGTCTGTCCTTCAACTATACCTTAGCACTTTTCCAAAGAAATCAAGCTATAGCCTCCATTTCGGCCCTAGCCTCTTCATTTAATTTAAGTCTTTGTTCTCTAGATAAAATCCAGCCCTCTTTCTCTAATTTGTTGTCTTGGAATTCAGGCTGTTAGTGCAAGGATAAAATAAAATTTAGCTGCATGATTTCCCACCACTTTTTTCTACCTATTTTACGTAGGATTGCCATTCTGCCTGTCATTCAGACCCAGAGTCTCATCATCATTTGCAATTTGCATCATTTGCACTCCATACTATGTTCCATCTTCATGACCAGAAGTCTTGTTCTGGCTGTCATCTTGTGCCAGTGAAGACCAGTCTTTGTTTTGTACTTTGAAATGCGATATAGCTCCAGATTGCTAATGCAAAGATAAATTTCTTCAATAGTTTTACTGATGCCACATACTTTATTGTATCAAATAGAGGTCCCTGAGACTCTTCAAGAGTCACTCCTCTTAGGGATCAAGAGACTGACTGTTGTCTGGTCTGTGGAACAAACATTCATACAGAAGCATAAACTTGAGTTCAGTAAAGCGTTTCACACTGTCTCCCACAGCATCCTTGCAGCTAAACTGAGCAAGTGTGATCTGAAAAGATCGGGTAGAGAGGTGGATTGTGAACTGGTTGAAGGACAGAAGTCAGAGAGTTGTGGTCAATGCGATGGAGTCTAGTTGGAGGCCTGTGNTGGAGAGCAGTGAAGGGGATAGGGATCTGGGTGTCCTGGTAGATGGAGGGATGACCATGAGCCAGCAGTGTGCTTTTGTGGCCAGGAGGGCCAATGGGATTCTGGGGTGTATTAGAAGGGGTGTGGTTAGTAGGTCAAGAGAGGTTCTTTTCCCCCTTTACTTTACCCTGCTGAGACCACATCTGGAATCTTGTGTCCAGTTCTGGGCCCCTCAGTTGAAGAAGGATAGGGAACTCCTGGAAAGAGTCCAGTGCAGAGCCACCAAGATGATGAAGCGGGTGGAATATCTTCCTTCTGAGGAAAGGCTGAGGGAGCTGGGTCTCTTTAGCTTGGAGAAGAGGAGACTAAGGGGTGACCTCATCTATGCTTATAAATATGTGAAGGGCGAGTGTCAGGGGAATGGGGTCAGGCACTTCTTAGTGAAGTTCAGTGACAGGACAAGGGGCAATGGTTGTAAGCTGAAGAACAGGAGGTTCCATGTGAAAGCAAGAAAAATTTTTTTCCCAGTGAGGGTGCCAGAGCACTGGAACAGACTGCCCAGAGAGGCTGTGGAGTCTCCTTCTTTGCAGATATTCAAGACCCATCTAGACACTTTTCTGTGTGACCTGGTCTAAGGAATCCTGCTGTGGCAGTGGGATACTTGAATCCTCTCTTTTTAAAGATGTTGTCAAAGAGAAGCTGAGTCAGAAAATAATGCTTAAGGGAATCTATAAAAGAACAACTACTTTATATCATACAGTTATAGAAGCATTAATGTATTTAAATAAGTGTAGTCCAGGGTTTAATACCGGGTGAAACTTCTCTTGGATAAGTAAGCCCTTTTATGTGTTCTACCTACAGACTCCCCAGAGTAGAGCTTCTAGAACGAAAACAAATCACAATAATTATAACTACAAACATCTTTCTGGAATCTGGGAAGTACTGCAGCAGCTATATGCCTTTTTTTAAAAAAAAAAAAGACAAAAGAAAAAAGAAAAAGAAAAGGAATATCAAAGAATATCTGTTGTCTTTTATTTAACTTGACTGATTTTAAAATAGACACTGAGGTGTATGAGCTCTATAAAAGGATAACTTCCACCTTCTGTTTCATTTAAGACATATATACAGATCTTCTTTCCATTGCTAATTCTTGCGCATAAAACCTGATTAAACTTTGCTTCATCTAGAAAAAAAAAAAGAGTGCTTGATTTTTGTTTATTTTCCTTCTTAACTCCTTCTTTCTATGGATAGATTTTTGAGCCTGAAGCAGGACTTCATTTCTGGCAGCTGAGATGTGTAAATTAGGAAATATTCACTTCTCATTTTTCTCACTTAAAAAAGAAAAAAAAAATCAATACAGACTGGTCCACCTTACCTCTTCCATGTTAAAATAAAAATAAAAATACCCAACTAATATGAAGCTTTACAGTCAAAATAGTCTGATCAGTCCTGGAAGGCCAGCTTAAGTTTATGACTAGTTTTCTCAAGAACCAAACAGTCAAAACTAGGTTATCATTTCACAGTCAAAATTTTCTAGCATTGGAAGATTTTTAAACTGCATTGAACAGTTCTGTTATGACATGTTTCAGTACTATGATGTCTTTCTTGCTTTTTTCAGGTTATCGTATTATGTCTTAAGTATCTTCCTGATTTTATTTTGCAAGCCCCACTTAATGGTTTCATTTCTTCTTCTTAATATGCTTCAGCAAATGTATACTTCTACTTTCATCTGCAGTGAAAGCATTACTTTGAAACTCATGCTAAACCAATTTTGAATTTTATAAATTATAAACCTGCAACTCTGTGGGATGATTGATCTTTATGTAAGGGACTTTATGTGGAAGGTTGTTCGATATTGTTGGATACTGGGTATTGGATATTGTATAATATCCAAGGTCCTAACTGTAAAGCAACTGTAAGTGAATTAGTAAAAAGTATGCATCAGAATTGCTTCTTAAATATTTGTAATACCCTTTTTATGCACTGGTATTTTACAGATTAACACAAGCAAGGAAGAGATCCTAACTATTTAATTATTTCTTTTTTGATTGAGAATAAGTTTAGTGTTGGAATAAATTAGTTTTCTCTCTTTTGCTTGCTGCAGTGATGTCATTAGTTGAGGCGGACACAACATGTGCAGATCCAGCGTGAGATACCAGATAGCCAATTTTATTAGTCTCAACCCTACTTTTGTACTTTCTACAGAAAGGATAATGACCAATCACCCCCAGACAGAAAGGGCACTAACTAACCAGTAACTGACACTTTAGTACACAAAGTATACTAACAAATTAGCAAGTGACACTTACACATGCAAATTATACTAACCGATTAAGAAGCAACACTTACTAGGTAAAAACAAGTACCATAAATCAGACAAAAACAGCGCACTTCAAAGCCATGTGACTATGATAAGACTAACGCTGTGAACTGTGGACAAAACAGCATTCTAAAACTGTGCACAGCTGCCAAGCTGCTGCTATCTGACTCCCACCTTCTCTCCCAGGCCATCAAACCCTTTTCCTGTGAGAAGCTGACCTTCCCTCTGTCTCGCCTCTCTCCCCCGCAGGAGCTTAACCCCTAGGGCTACAATGCCAAACCAGAACATTTGCTTACTCATTTGTATTTCTTGTTTACCGAATGATGGGCATAGACCAAATCAGTGCATATATTTAAAGAGAGGGAAATGGAATTTAAGCCAATTAATCTGATTTCCTGGCCTGAAATTAAAAAAAAAAAAAAGAAAGAATTCACATTTCCATGTGAAAACAAGAACACCAAAAACAGCTAGGAGAGACTAGTCAAAACCAAGCAAGACACAAGTAGGTAACAGGGAAGATGAGCAGAAAAAAACCCGAAACATAAATGTTGTGTACCTGATTTTAGTAATGTTTTTGAAATAGTTTCAACTGACATTCTTCTAAGCAAGTAAGAATACACAGTCTAGGTTAAATTACACAGTGAATATATTATTGCCTAAGAAAACATTTTAGAGCAGTTATCAATTGCTTGTTGCTGTGGAGGAAGTAACTCCTATGTGTCAGTTTCAGACAGCTTTGGACCCATTACATTTCAGTGGGGTTTTTTTTCCTAAAGAACAGACAAAGAACATTTGTTCCATTTTCAGAATAATGCCAACCTGGAGGGAGCACAACTACAGTGAAGGACAGGATTAGAATTCAAAAAGGTCTGATAAATTAGGTAAATGGCAAAAAGAAAATATAAAAACAAACAAACAAAAAACCCCAAGTATGTAACTCAATAAACTGAAATGCATGTGGTTTTACTCTTTAGATAGTACTGTTGTAGAAGAAGATTAGACTATTAGAGAATACTAAAAGCTAAAGTGAGTAATAATATCAGAACTGTTTTGAAAAATAGAGGTGCCCCTGTATGTCGAGATTTGAGGCTGGGCCAGCCACCAACGCAGTGACAGACTCTCTATTACTCCCTCTTCAACCTCCCCCCACCCCCTCCAAAGGGAAGGGAACAGAAATAAGAAAGAGAGACTTGTGAATTGGAAAAGAAAACTAATACTACCTTAATGATAGTAATAATGGTATACAAAATATATATAAATATGTACAAAACCAATACTGAACCCAAACACCCCTTATAGGTAACTACATCATTGTTACCACTGATACTGTGCCAGATGGAAGCCAGGCTGAGGGGCTGGATGAAGGACTTGATGAAGGACTTTATGGATCCAGATTGAGTGCAGAATAGATGGTGTTCTCAGAAGTCAGCCTTTGAAGAGCTGGAGAAGAAGAAGACAGGAGAAGAGAGAGGAGGAGCTGACCCTCAGTTTTGTATCAAATATGACGTATATGAATGGAATGGAATGGAATAGCTAGTTGGTCATTTTAGGGTCAGCTGTCCTGTCTGCTCCTCCCTGCAGGTACAGCTTTTACCCTGCAGCCCCAGTGTGGGACACAAGATTTAGCAGTGACCTTGGTTTNATTCAGTAGTGGCCTTGGTTTGCATACCAATCCCTGGCAGTAAATCTAAATGTTAGGTCTTATCACTGCTAGAAGCTGGCAGTGTCTGCACAAACATGTTGTTAGTTTCAGAAAGTGCAGTTTCTCAGAGGAGCTTTAGCAGAAGAGTAAAATCACTGAACAGAGTTAGTTCTGTTCTAACCCAAACCAGGACACTATATTTCAAAAACTGCAAAGATTTTAGGCTCTGGGATAGATAAGTTACTCCATCCTCTATGATCACCTTGGACACACTGTCAGCTAGAGAATTATCTCCTTACTTGAGGAAGGAGGTTGGCCCATCAGAATGAATCAAAGCAACAAGAAAGTGTGAACACTTGGAAGGCCTGAAAAAGACACACACCATTTTAGTCAGAGAAGAACAGAAAAGGATAGAATGGTATTCTTCAAATAGGAGCCCTGTAAGATGATGCTGGAAATAACAAGTGAACCGGGGGGAAGGTGTTTAAAATGCAGAAGGTAGGACTCTTATTAGTTGCGATTTAAGCCCAGCCAGCCAGCAACAAAGAAATCATGTAGACACTTGCCCACCCCTAACCTCCTGTTGTGGAAAGGAAATAAAACAAAAAGCTCGAGGGTCAAGACAAAGACCGGGAGGGCTCACTCACTAGTTATGGTCACAGGCAAGAGATTAACTTCAGGTTAAAAAAATCAATTTAATTTAAAGAAAACCACAACCAATTGAATCAAAATAGGGCAGTGGTAAATACAGATGGATCTTAAATACTCTTTTTCCTCCCCCCCTGCCCCCTCCTCCCTCCCTTCCTCCAGGGTCCACCTCTGCTACCTTCTACCCCTTCAGCAGTGCAGGCAGGCAGGGAAGGGGGGGTTGTGGTGAGTCCCAGTCCATGCCATGTTTTTTCTACTGCTTCTTTCTCCTCAGAGTTAAAATTCCTCACAGTCCTCCCTTACTGCAATGTGGAGTCCCTCTCAGTGGACAGTCCTCCATGAACTTTTCCAACTAGTGGGAGTCCCTTCAGTGGGCAGCAAACTTTTCAATAACAGATTCCGTCAGCGCAAAGCTTCCCTCAGTCACAACCTTCTTCAGGAGTAATCCCCTGCTCTGGCATAGGGTCTTCCACAGATTTCCACCGTTGATCTCTAAGGGCTGCAAGGGCTCAGCCTGCCATCTCTTCACAGGCCAAAGACAAATGGCTGCTCTGGCACGCCTGCCTGCCTCCCTCCCTCTTTCTTCACTTGACCACAAAATAACCAAGCAAAATAACCCCCAAACGAAAGAATCTGGTCAACAGATTTTTCCTCTCTTAAATGTATTTTCACAAAGGCACAGATTGGCTCAACCTTGGCCAGAGGTGAGTCTGACTAGGAGCTGATGAAGCTTCTTGAAGACACACTAGTAACTCCCTCCCCTGCTACCAAAACCCTGCCAGGTGCAAACCCAATGCATTGTTGGATGTTCAGAAAACTATTTTTAGTGTTAAATTAATGGCATCTGTAGCAGATCACCTGCAGCCCTGCAGAACTCCTGTACTTGAAGCACAAGTGAAATGGTCAATTGGTAGGATCCAGGCTTTAGCTGGGTGGTTTGGGTTTTGGTAGGTTTTTTTTTTGTTTTTCTTTATAGCAGGGAGGATTAATCACACAACTTTCCAAGGTCTTTTCCAGAAATATTTTTCAATGTTTCTGTGGTGAAGATACTGGAGAAAGATACATGGTCATGGGTAATGATCTGTCCCTGACTGAAAACGTGAAGATAGGGAGCGTGTATTAGACCCAGTGGGAAGAGGGAAGAGCTGAAGTGAGTCAGAAATCTTCTGTATTTCTATCAGCAGTAATCTCAAAACAGGTTTATATAAGGTAAAGCCAGAAAGGGGAAGGCAGCAATAAGTAAGATGCAAAACCAGACCCACAGAATCAGTTTTTAATGTAGGTAGACATTATAGATTGAATGTGTACTTCTGAAGAGAGAGAACACATAGTAAGGGAAGATATGGAAGTTACAAAACTGAGCAACAGAAAGTTTGCAAGATTTGTGTTGTTACATTTTTTTTTTCATAGAGGAAGTGGAAGACTGACTTAAGAGAACAAGTCTAAAACTTCTATTTTTACAATGTTTTTTTAATACAACAATTAAACTTTCACAGGAAGATGTTAGACAGATAGGATGACATATTAGACTGACTGAAGGAAAACAGTTTGTCAGAAGTGAGTGATGGTTTACAGGTCATCAGCATACAGATGTTCATTCAGATGCCTTAGTTGTTACAGAGCCCAGGTTCTGCCCTGGACCACTTAGTGTAGGATTAAGTACATGAAAGCCAAGATCTTATTAGAATCAATAGGAAGTTTGCAACTTGTTTTATTAAAAGTGAGGGAAAAAAGAAAGTGCAAACTGCATTTCACAGGCATTTGATTCAACATTTTTGTAATTTCACTATTTACCATCTTTCATCGTTTTCCTTTTCTCAGTGCAGCCTGCTACATGTAAAAAGATGTTTATGTTTGTAATGGTCCAAAATAATGATGGTAGGAAGTCAAGTGAGAGCATTTTCCCTCTTTTTAAAATAAGGTGTACCAAAATAATGTTGAAAAGGTGCATATGTTCAACAAGTAACTTGTTTTCACAAAACAAGTCATTTGTGTGGGTGGAACTTGAGAGGTAATTAGACAAGGATAAAGAAAAAGCAAAATATTCATACATTCTTGAATGACTAGATTTTTTTTCCAGTTTATTCGGGTCCCTTCCAACCCATTTTTACTACTTGAGCCACTCTTTATCTAGAATAAAACCTGACCATCTGGAAATAATTATTCCAGCACTTCTACTGTGGAGCAAGCAGGAAGGATTGCTCATAATGCCCAAAACCCGAATGTTTTCTCTTACACTTGACAGAGGCAGGCACTAGATACATCCCTTGTAAACAGTATATCCATGACATCCATGTGGAAAGACCAGCAAACCACACCCTGTACCTGTATATATCCAAGTGCTTAGATCTGTGAGCTGGTGACTCTGTGCTACACCATATGCTGTGGTCCTAAAACTGGTGTCTGGCACTTAACACTGAGAAGACAGGACAGTGTTCCTGAAATGTACAGAAGGACAAGTTCACACATTTGTAATGGTTATCATTTTTATTGTAGTGTCTTAGACAAGAAGCAAAACAACAAAAAACAACCACAAAAACTTGAGCAAAAAGAAGCTTTAACCTACTGAAACCCTCTTTCTTTAAAGCAAGCATGCTCTTTTATATCAAGTATGCGTTGTAATTTGGGCGATTTCTGCTTTCAGTCTATGGCCTTGGCTAAACAGATGGACCCAATATTGCAGTCTCTCACAGTGAGAGAAACCTCTCTGTAGGACAGGACCAGTCTGCAATAGATTTAACTTCTCTTAATGGTGTGGAAGAAAAATAACATGACAGCAGTTTGGACAGCAGCATTTAGAAGAAAAAAATGGCACTTTTTAAACATGGCATTCTGTTGTCATTTGTACTTGCAATACTTGTACTAATCAAGGCATTCACCATTGGGTGCTGATATTAGCTAAAAATGTTTTTAATTGACAATCAAATGTGGCCATGGAGAGAAATCATTTTTAGGTCTATGGAAGCGTTTTACATCCAAGAGAGTTTACTTGTATCTTGTTTTAGCAAAGTGGTATCCCACATTTTCACTTTGTTTCCAAATGGAAAATAGTGGGAGTGCCTCTGCCTAAAAAGAAAGCTCCCACCCTTGTTTGAAAAGAAAAAGTCAGCTGCATGGGAAAAATGTGGACTCTAAAATAATCCACATTTTTATTTTTTTCTCTGGGAATATTTTCTGTATGTAAAAAATACATATATAAAAATAAATAAATATTTCCTGAACATCCACTATATATAACATTTTGAACTGTTTTCATGAGAATTGGTCAGACTTCAAGTGGAACTTCAGCTACAGCAACGTGGACATCATTCATCCTTCTGCATCAGTGACACATTACCAATATATAATGGAATCCTCTGTGAAAGAAACTACTCTAGTTTCTAAGAGCTAGGAAATAGAATGCGAAGGAATCTCAGGGATCATTGAATTCAAATGCTTTTTAAGAGCTCGGAGACACAGCCTAAGTCAGCTTTCCTAAAGAAGTATAGTTTCATCCTAAATGTACTAAGGAGTTTTAGATTCTACTTTTTCTAATGCAGAGCTGTATTCCTGTGTTATCTATTATAATTGTGGCACTGTTTTGAATTATCATCACTTTATACCTCTTCCTTGTACTATTTTCACAGAATCACAGAATCACAGAATTATTGCGGTTAGAAAGAACCCTCAAGATCATCTAGTCCAACCAGTAGCCCTACA
>VWZX01006537.1:0-14430 GCA_013399015.1 Galbula dea
TGGCTATGTCCTGTTCAGGAAAGACAGGTCTACAAGGCGTGGGGGGGAATTGCTCTTTATGCGAAAGAGCAACTAAAATGGATTGAGTTCAATCCAGGGGTGAGTTAAGGGGCTTGTGGCTGCAAATTAAGGGGCAGGCTAGAATGGGTGATACTGTTGTGTGTGTCTATTACAGGCCACCTGATCAGGATGAAGAAGTTGATGAGGCTTTCTCCAGGCAGCTGACAGTAGCCTTGCAATCTCAGGCCCTGGTTCTTATGGGGGATTTTAACTCCCCAGATATTTGCTGGAAGGCCTACTCAGCCAGCCATACACAGTCCAGGAAGTTCCTCCAGTGCATTGAGGATAACTTCTTGATGCAAAAGGTGGATGAGCCCACTAGGGGAGTAGTGCTGCTGGACCTGATAGTTACTAACAAGGAAGGGCTGGTTAAAAAGGTAGAGGTTGAGGGCAACTTTGGCTGCAGCCATCATGAGACAGGGGAGTTCAGGATCTTGTGTGGTAGGAACAGAATACAAATATGTGAAAGGTGGGTGTCAGGAGGATGGGGTCAGGCTCTTCTCACTGAAGCTCAGTGACAGGACACGGGGCAATGACTGTAAGCTGAAGCATAGGAGGTTTTTGGTGAAGGCACGTAAAATTTTTTTCCCGGTGAGGATGACAGAGCAGTGGAACAGACTGCCCAGAGAGCTTTTGGAGTCTCCTTTTCTGTACATATTGAAAACTTGCCTGGACATCCTTCTGTGTGACCTGGTTCAGGGAATGCTGCTGTGGCAGTGGGGTTGGACTAGATGATATTTCGAGGTCCTTTCTAGCTCCTAACATTCCTCTCCCATATCATATATGTTTATGTTGTTTTGTCTGTCCAAGGCTTGAGATATTAATGTCAATCTGATAAAATATAACGTCAAAGATCACTTATTAAGTTTAGTTTGCAGAAACTTGTTGGCAATGACTTTTTCCTCAGTATTTGAAGAAGTAAAAAACAGGCTGAGTGCATTTCTGAGTCCTGCCATGCATTTATTTTGCACTAGATGTCACTGTTACTCTTCTTAAAATATGTTGTCCATATTTCACTGCAACATTACCTTATACTCCAAGACTATTAAAAGTCTGTGTGTATGAGAAATGCAACCAGGAATGCATTTTAATAGCATAGTGCTGTCTGAAAATATTATTTTGGTTTGTGTGTAAGCCATCGTTCCTGTATAGAGAAAGGAAAATATCTTCAGAGCCAAAGATCCTCATCCCTGCAGATGTGAATGTTCTTCAAACAATTCCAATGCAAATGCTTTTTAGTCTTCAAAAGTAGATTTGTAGCAGTGAATGATACCAAGGAATAGTAAAGCAATCACCACGTTGGCTAACGAAAAGTAGAAGTTTGGCTTCATCTCTCTGCTTTTTAAATACAGAGGTAAGCCAAATGAAATACAAAGCCATTATGTTGGTGGGAACTACTAATACGGAAGCAGATGAACTCTCATATATGGTTTCCTCTTTGACCTTCTACCTGAAGGTGTAAAAACAGTAGATGTCAATTTTCTCTAAGAAAAAATATTAAATTTATGTATGATGCAGATATTGTTAAGATTAAGTTGTGTTGAAGTTGTAATTTTTTCCAAGAAAGAGAATATTTCAAGGATATAAAAGGATCTGTCTTTGGCTGATGTGCACACTTTTCGTGTTCTCAAATGGAGGTGCATACTCCAGTATGTTATGACTCATACAAACACCCTCGCTGAGCCTTACCTCCTTCTCTAGTCTAACTGTCCCCCTTTTCCACACACACTTCACAGCATGACAAAGTGTTAATCCCTCAGAAGTTCAAATAAATTTATTTGCCTTTGAAATAACCCTGTTTCCGTCTGCCTTCTGTTTTTTTCTCCTCCCGTCAGTGGTATATTGCTTAGATTGTTACCTCTTGCTCTTGCCAAGTGTACTTTGTTTATCTGCTTATGCAGCCTCCATCACCCACTACTTCTGAATATTTAAAACCAATATAAACAACTTTCTCTCTTTCCAGCCTGTTAGATTAGTAGGTCTAATTCTGTATCATGTTTGGGAGGATGTGCTGAACCATTTCTGTACTTCTCAACATATAAATATCAATGATGTTGCCATACCGAGAGAGATAAGTTAGGACTAGCTACATGCTGCTATGGAAACATCATTGCATGCTGAATTTTGGAGCTACATCAGACAGCCTTTGCTATCAAAAAATTTTTGGCACTGGTGCTACCCAGGAAAATGTAAAGGCACTGTCAGTTCCACCTGTTGGATATCTGAATTTGTAATATTCTTGAACATTATCACCAGGCAAAGTATGCTCTTCAGCTAAAAACTTCCAATTATTAGTATTATAAAAAGGGTATTCATCAAAATTGTAGAAGGGATTATGCTTAATTATGCTTGACATTCTTTAAAGTGGAATGACTTTTACTGTTAGGGTTTCATCATTTGGTCTTTTAAAAGCATTTTCCATCTTTATGTGCAATGTGCAGCAGAGTAACTAAGTAGTGAGAAAAAGACACTTCTCCCACGGGTATTTTACCATTGTAGCAGTTATCCTGAACAATAATGGGCTGCAGAGAATTAAACTCCACTTCCTCTGTATGCAGATGCTGCACATCTGAACCATTTTATAAAGGCAAATCCTACCAGGCAGGCAGTCTATTACTCAGCCAGCTAGGTGCACAGGCCAGAGCCAGAGGGCAAGCTTTCACTTGATTAGGTCACTTATTTCCTCTTTACTGTATGCATTGCTTACAGAAAGAGGAGGATTTTTAAAATGACTCACAAATTTCCTAGCTCACTTGACATATAACAGATTTCAATCCAGGCTATTCCAGCAGTATTAAATTCCATTGTTAACTACAGTAAGTTTGTAGCTCCAATATTCTTCTGTGAGGGAGGAAAGCTTTTGGTTGATGGCTTTGCCTCTGTGTTCAGACATTTGATTTTCTCACTTAATTTTGTTTCTATAGACTGCTATGTCCATATCAATCTTTTAAATGGTATGAAGTTATGTGGATTTGAAAGTGTATTTTCACCCCAAATATCATACAAACAATACATCCTTAATTAAGTCCTGTCTTGGCCTGTCCCCCTGGAAGCAGTGTATGCTGTGTATGTTCCTGTGTAAATACATTACACATTTGCAACCACAAATATGCTTTCCTTATGTCCAGGTACCAGATGTTTCACACAACAAGCAATTGAAGGAGTTCAGTAATCTTGGTCATTTTTTAAACAGACCAAAGACAATGCCAAAAATAAACAGAACATGCTGCTGAATATTGCAGAGGAAGGGAAGTAAATGTATTGCATGTTATAGTAAAGCTACTTCCAGATTATGGTACTAGAGTCTGTGCCTTACAAAAAGTAAAACATAGACCATAAGTTGCTAAAAACTTAGCTGAAATTCCTCTATAGGAGGAGATACTTGTATATTTCTGTCAGTGTACAGAAAAATAAAGAGGTTTTTTTACATAATGTTTAAAATACCTTTTAGGAAACTGCTGGGAAAAATGATGTCTGCTATGAATGGATGCTGGCTAAACTAAATACACACGAACATAAATATACATGTACCATATATATTTTGCCTCCAAGTAAATTTGAACTTCCATGAGAGCAGAACTTCCTAGTTATCATCTTAGATGACTTCTTACTGGGACCTTAGATTGGATGATTTCAGATATGGGAGCACAATAGTCATTTGTTAAAAGCTATGTCTGAGTAGTATCAGAGGTGCATAAACAATGCGAAAAGATGTTCATAGCAGTATAATATAGTGGAGAGAGAGAAAAGGAACACAAGTTTTTTGTGCAGTTATGATTAATTGCAGTGATCTTGCAATGTTTCTTTAAAGGTTAATGCACATATACTGTTTGAATTTTCTTTTGTAAATAGAAAGTAGCCACTGAAGAACCCAGTGAAACTTGGATGTGTAGTGAAACATATGCACGTACATAAGTATCTTTCCAAATAGCCATTGAGAAGGTGTGCAGGCCCTGTCATGGGGTATGGCTAGCTGAGTAGACCACAAGAAACTGTGGGACACATTGCAAGAAACTGCTGAACATAAATAACAGAGCAAGAGGCTCACAAAGTTACATATAGAACCTTGAGAAAGAACAAGATTTTGCAAGTAGTTAAGTGGAAGAGTCGTGAGAGACTGTCACACTTCACACACAATTGAGGACATTTTTGAGAGTGCAATCTTGCAAGGGTAAGAGCATCTAGGTGTAAACCTGTCAGTAATACAGTTTAAGGCTGAGGTGACCTAGAAATGGATAAAGATGAGAGAGGGGAGCAGGTGAGGGTTGTACAAGAAACCGAGGATCTCGCATCTTCTTGCAGCCTGGAAAAAGATGGCCCAAGATATGGGGGGGAATGGAGGCAGGACAGGCAAGAGAGACTCCTCCAGACCTCAGCATCCTCACAGCTGCCCATACACAACAGGTATGGTGCTCTACAAACAGAAGGCTGGGCAAAGGTGGAAGACAGAGGCCTCAATGAAATGGCTGAGTGGAGGAAAGCACATGGCTCTGACGGAAGGCAAGTGCCTTTCTTGCCTGCCTTACCTTCCCAGGTGCCTCTGAGAAATAGCTATAAGGTGCTGCTTGAAGACAACCAGTCAAATGGGGATGTGGATGACAGGCAATCTGTACCTTCCTGAAAAAAAGAAGAGTTGTGGTTGTTGGAGACTTGCTCCTAAAGGAAACAGAGGGCCCAATATGCAGGGCTGACTCCCATCAATTCTGCAGTCCTCCTGGAGCCTGAATCAGGGTTATCACTAGAGAACTTCCCAACATAGTGCAGTCTTTTATCCGTTTCTGATCTTCCAGACAGGTGGGGAGGAAGCTGCATCCTATTGTCTGAAGGGAAAAAAGAGAGATTTCAACGCCTTAGGGCAGTTGGTAAGAAGCCTAAGTTATTTTCTCTTTGCTACTTCCAAGCCATGATATAAAATGGGGTAGAAGAATAGAGACCTAGCTCTGAGACTGGTGCTGCAGGCAGGGCTTTGGGTTCTTTGGTAAAGGCTGGTTTGATAAGACACCAGGCCAGATGGTAGTAGGTGAGAAAGACTTATCTTGAAGGGGGAAATTTAAAAATATATTAGTAGCAAAAGGAGGCCATATGAAACACCTTCAAGGGTTTTTCAAACCTTTCAAAATTTTGACATTTCAAGCATAGGATAAATAAATGTATGGGTCTGGAAAACCCACATCTTCAAATCTTGGTTCCTAATTTTTTAAGCATTTCAGATTCTGTGCAGAAGTACTCCCAGTGACTATCAACTATGGCATGCTAATTAATTTTATTTTCTGTGTAAACTCCTTAAACTTGCTGCAGCAGGAGAAGGAAAAGCTGTAAAAACTGTTCTCTACCAATGACTCCATGTAGGATGCTTTTATGTGTAATGCATTAACAGAAAACAATTTGCTGCAAAGCACAGGTATAGTCATGAATGATAAAGTTTATAAAACAATATTCAAAATACCACAGTAGCTCATCACATCTAAGAGAAAGTTGAAGTCTACTAACAACTCCACAACATATAGCTTTCATATCCTTTCTTTCATAGATGATGATTATCTGCAGAGATTATGGGATCCATTCTCAAGATAAACTCGACTCCATATTTAATCTCCTCATTCTGAACTCTGATATTTCAAAGAAATAAGCATCAGCAACCTTTATAGAAATAAAATATTGATGTAGGTATTGAACTTGAGGGGCAGTTTCTTCAGTTTTTAGGTTTTTCCTAGAGTGTTTGCAACTTCATCTGAAGCAAGAACCTTTCTGTTTCAAAGAGGTCAGTATTCCATTCTTAAGGCCTTGATGTCTATCTGTATAATACTAGATAAAGATAAATCAAAACATGCAAGGTCTATAAGCCTAGAACACAAAGTGAACGTGATGATAAAGGGATGGATGAGCACTAGCTCACTCCCCAAAGCTTTCCTCAAAAAACAGCTCTGCCATTAGTATAAGATCAGTCCTTTACAACAGTTGACGGTCATACTGGTTAATACATCCCTGATAATTCAGATATAAGAGAGAAAGGACAGCAAAAATGTTAACAAAATGTGAATAAAGATAGAACATTTTATTAATTTGAAAATGTTCCTTTGGGCTGAATTCAAAACCCTGTTGTAAAGATTGGTAGTGTTATTCCATTCCCCTCTGGAATGTTAGAAAAGAGAACACCATATGTAACAAAAATTTAAAGCATGTTCCAGAATCACAGATTAGGGCTTGGAAGGGAACTCTGGAGATCACCTAGTCCAACTCCCCCTGTCAGAGCAGGTTCACTTAGAGCAGGTTGCACAGGATGGTGTCCAAGTGCGTTTTGAATGTCTTCGTAGAAGGAGACTCCACCACCTCTCTGGACAGCCAGTTCCAGTGCTCATGGAGCACAAGTAAGCTTAATAATAACCATAAGCTTATACCCTAGTGCTGGAAAGATTGGAAAGATGATTAATAGACTGCTAAAATAAGTCTTCATTCAAAACATTAAAATAAATGTTAACAATGTATTAATGATCCTTTGAATATTTTTCTGTATTTAGATGTAAGCTGTCTTTAAATTGAAAAGAAATAGGGCTTGTTGCAAAAAAATTCTAGAGGCTCAGTCTTGTATATTAAATTTAATATTCCATTCTGTACTTTCAAAGATTAGTACCTCAGAGATCATTATCTCTTCTATTCCACCCTTTACTCCTACCAAAAGTAATAAAAATGCAAATAAGTGTAAAGTTCTATCGACTTTTTCAGTATGGTGTTTTGTAAGTCAATATAATCAACACTAGACTGAATAACCAGTAGAAATCTTGGAATCTTTCTATCTCCCCCATAAGAAAAAAATGAAAATACATTGAGATAATTCCAGTTCGATTTTATAATACTTTTTCCTCTGTAATATTGAATGAGAACATAAAACAAAATGCATTCCTCCACTCAACATTTATTTGCTATATAAAGCTTCAGCAATAATGTTTTCCTCTTTCATTCTACTTCTGTTGATTGAAAAGTTTTACATATTTACCAACCTCACACTTTGTCTGAGTTCATGAATTATGCAACTAACTATGAATGCAATTTCCTGCATTTTACAGTAATAGCTTTAATTGTGTAATGCAAAGCTGTATAGAGAGAACTCATCCATAAACTATACAACATGTTAGAACAATTTCTTACATGGGGCAAACAGCTCAGGTGAATATGGTAATTTGTTTAATAAGCTATTTCTGGGTGGTTTTTATGCAGAAGCAATATTCCTTAGCAACGATATTTTCAGGAGCACTTTCACCAGGTTAAGTATGACCAGGAGACTAATGATATTTTTGCATGTGTACTGAAAAGATTACAATAACTGTATTTCCTGCTTTTCAGTAGGTTTATAAATACACATGAAGAACATATGGTAGAATATGACAGCAGTAGGTGTTTAGCCCTTGTAATTCTACTGTGGATCATTTAATGTAGTTATCCTGAATGATGTCCAGATTATTATACTAGCACCATTTTATGCTGCTTGTTTTAAGACATGAACTTAATGAGAAGAAAGTCAAAGAATAGTTTATTTTGTTACTAAATAATCCTAATGGAGTAATATAATTAGAAATCATTGCTATTTTGTTTCCTATTACATTTAGTTTGCAAGAAATCTGTGATCCCTGAAAACTTAATAGCTCTGAGAACACAGTTTACACCAACTAAACAGTAAGAATCATGCAGAATACAAGACAGAAAAAAGATGGGCCATCATGCTACACTGTGGAAAGTCCTATGTTTCATCCTTCTTTTTCTTTGAATCCTTTAAAAGAAAATGTTCCTGTGTTACTTTCAGCCAGCCAACTTTTTTTAATTTTAGCCAGCTTCCATTTACTCAGTCAGTGCATAACTTGTGTCTTAATTCAAGGGTCTACTTAGTCTGCAAAGTTGCTCTTGAGACTGTTATCTACAACAGGCCTCCCTTTATGTCAAAGTACTCATACGCTGAGCTCCTGGATTGTGTTTTGACTGGTCTAGCAGGTTTTTATGTGTCTTGTGTGGTTAAGAATATTTCATTATGAGTGCTTGAAAGAAATTTAGAAACACACATATACTTTTGCAGTGCTTGGAATGGTCAAACAGCCATTTCACAGAATCACAGAATGTTAGGAGTTGGAAGGGACCTCAAAAGGTCATCTAGTCCAACCCCCCTGCCACAGCAGGATTCCCTAGATCAGGAGTGCTTCTGAGATCACCTGTGATATTGGGAACAGTCATCTCAAAGAATCTTCTTTTTCATCACCTGGTGTCAGTACAGTTCAGACTGCTATTCAGCTCCATGTCTGGCTGATTTACTTTTGGGGCCTCTTACCTCATTAAGGAATTTATTATAGAACACCCTGGTCAGGGTTCAGAGGCCTAAACAGAGAATTTGATGCCATTTAGGATGCTCAGGACAGCAAAGAAGTCTGCCAGGGCTGGCAGGCAGAGGAGTAGTACACACCTGCACTGTTCCTACCAGAGCACACCACAACACCGCAGATGATGCTGCTTACTTATCTGGGGGTAGCTGAATCCGCTACATCGTCTCTGTGAAATGCACAGTAGAAAAATTTATGACAAAGCATGCAAAAAAGCAGCTGAAGGGACAAATGGAAAAGAGACTCTGTGAAATGGTACTTAGTTAAACCTAGCAACTGCATACCTCCATTTGCATGCTGCCTGCTCTATGCTTCATTCACAATGTAATCTCTCGCCTATTTAGAAAGCTGGTTCCAATTGACATTCCTTTTCTTTAGGCTGCAAACCTTGCTTTAATAGTACCCATTATATTTTAGGTTATTTTCCTTTTGTAGCACACAAATTGAATTGCAAGCATAAAAGTTCCATTGAGAGAAACCAGATTTTGTGTATTTTTTATGTGAAGTAATTTCTGAAAATTCCTTTTTTTTTTTTTGACCATAACCTGCTTTCATACTGAAATAATAATTCCTAAGGAATTTTCTGACAATTATTGGTTTATTATTTAATAGCCTGAGGCAAGACTGTGAGTGCAGAACATTCTTCTAAAGCATGGGGGAACTACAGCAGAGATAAATCTCTCTTGTATTATTGCTGTTATGAACCTTTTTCAAATGTTTATGATACAGACATGCAGGCTTGAAAGCAATCTGATTCACATTAAAATATTCAGATACTTCAGAATTAACAGCCTTTTTTAAAGCCCTAATACTTTCCAGCCTACATTTTAAAACAATTGCTGAACTATTTAATATTCTTCCTAACCTGAAACAGCTAATGTTCTATATGCCTCTACTCTTTCCACCTGTTAAAAGAGAGTGGGAGCATAGTAGTAACTAGCTAGAAACTCCACTCATTTACCTAATGTCTGTCTGTCTTGGCTTGGAAATCCGTACCAGTTCTAAGGAGATAAACATCAAACAAAAATCATACTACCAGGAAGTTTATGCTGTTATATCTCTTGGTGAATGCTATGGCTCCTGATCATGCATAATGAATTCACACTAGCGTGCTGCTTTCTGGGGCAAATGGAGCAGGTCATTAGACAAGAAAAATATGGACATGGACTAAATGCTAAAGTATATGCTCTTACCCCTACTTACAGTATAATAAGACTTATGCTGTGTCTGGCTTTTCTGGCCCATGTAGTCCATGCAGAGGATAATGGATTTGCATATTCCTCCCTAACCCAAAGCTCTCAACCCACTGTGTCTGGTATCACACTATCATGGTACATTGATATATGATAATGTTTCATTTACATTATGGAGTTAAAATACTTGCTCAGAAAAGTAGACTCTGCGTTGATCAGCACTTGCAAAGGCCATATCTTAATGTGAATTTACATATTGGAGGAGGTGAAGCAGGAAGACAAGTTGGTTGTAGAGTATGTGAGCTGATATGGTGAGCAGGAGTCAGGCAGGACACAGAGTCTTGAAACAGGGGAAGCTTTCCTGAATATGCCACTCTTCCCCATTTCTTTTCCTTCCTTAGGCAGTTTTATCAAATTTAAATCCTTATAAAGTTAATTCCTTATAAAGGAATGCTGGTAAGCCAAACATGGAATAGAAGGGGTTTGAAATGACCTCTGGGTATCATACAGTCCAGCCTCCCTCCTAAAGCAGGTTCAGCTGGATGAGGTTGCACAGAAATGCATCCAGAAATATCTTCAGAGAAGGAGACTCTGCAGCCTCTCTGGGCAGCCTGGTCCAGTGCTCCTCATCCTCAAAAAAAAAGAAGTTTTCCCTCATTTTTAGGTGGAACTTCCTGTGTTTGAGTTTGTGCCTATTGCCCCTTGTCCTATCACTGGTCACCACAGAAAAGAGTGCCCATTCCCTTGACACTCACCTTTTAGATATTTATAAGCATTGATAAGATCTCTCTCAGTCTTCTTTTCTCCAGGATAAAAAAGCCCTAGGTTTCTCAACCTTTCCTCATAAGAGAGATGCTTCAGGCTCTATTCATCTTTGTAGCCCTCCACTGGACTGCCTCCAGTAGTTCCTTGACTCTCTTGAACTGGGGAGCCCAGAACTGGATACAATTCTCCAGATGTGGCCTCAACAGGGGGAGAAGAACCTCCCTTGACCTGCTGGCTGCACTCTTCTTACTGCACCTCAGGATACTATTGGCCTTTTTGGCCATAAGAGCACACTGCTGGCTCATGGTTAATTTGTTGTCCACCAGGACTGCCAGGCCATTTTCTGTGGAGCTGCTTTCCAACAGGTCCACCCCTAATCTAGATACAGGACTCTACAGTTGCCCTTGTTTAGCTTCATGAGGTCCTCCTCTGCCCAGCTGTCCAGCCTGTCCACATCTTGCTAAATGGCAGCAAAACCTTCTCGTCTGTCAGCCACACTTCTCCCAGCTTTGCATCATCAACAAACTTACTGAGGGTACATGGCATCCCTTCATACAGGTCATCGATGAAGATTTTGAACAAGACTGGATCCAGTACTGACTCCTGGGGAGCAATGCTACCTACAGGCCTCCAGCTAGGCTCTGCAATGTTGATCCAACCCTCTGAGCTCTGTCATAGATTGTGTGTTAGGTAAATGAGGTAGAGGGATTAGTGTATGTTATTCTCCAGATGCAGAAGTGGTCCAGCTATGGAAAAACTTGCCACAGGCAGCATGTATATCTGCCCCAAAGTTTTAAGACTTGAATACAACAGACACGAGTCAGCCAGCACTTCAGCCAGGAGAATAAATTCCACTTGTCAACTTTCTGCTAATTGATGTGAAAATAGATAGTAACCCATTTTGGGGGGCTTGTGCAGCTTGTCTGATGCCAAGTGCTCCCTTTTTTTGCTATTGATAGTGTGGTGATGAAGAGGAAATCTATTCAAATGTGTGATAACAGCATCTTTTGAGAATTTTGGCTCCCAAAATGAAAGTCTCTGAGAGTCTCAGAGACCTCCCAGTAGCATTTGGGGCACACAAAGCTGATGTTTCATATTCACATCACAGGCTCTTTTGTCCTGAGGGTTTTCTATGTTGTTTTTAATGAAGAGAATAAAGGCAGCACTGTAAGTCAAATTGCCCCGAAGACAATGTAACTAGGCCAGCTGACATGATGAGCACTTGCTGAGTAGAGATAAGTGCTGCTCACTCCTCCTACTGCACTAAAAGCTGTGTCAAATACCTAAAAGCCTTGTAATGCCTGTGCAGCCTTAATTTAATCAAGTTCTGTGCATGCACTGTGAATATATATATTTGTATTTGATGAGACAAACTTCAGAAGTTTCAGCTACTGGAAGACACCACCTAACTTCATCTGCAAACCATGGTTAGTTTTCCCTGAAAGCTCAAAACTTCATGAAATTTGGTGTAATTTCAAAGAAATAACTACAACCACTTTCTTCATACAAACTTCTCCTCGTGATCCTTCCTATAAAATATTCAGTACATGGTCCTGACTCTGAAGCTGCTAGACCCTTTCCAAGGAAGGTGGGGGCAAATGGGTAGAAAGATTTGAGAACTTGAAAAGCAGACAGGCTGCTAAGTCTCTCCTGTGTGTATGCATGGATGTGTGTCTGCATATGTGCATTTCTCTCTCAGCTGTTCTGAACTGACTGATGAATTTTCTCAGCTATGAGATAGAATTACTATTCCAGGATGAAAGTTCCTGGCTCAGTTCTGTAGAGAACAAACTGTGTTGCTTGGACTTACCTGAGCAAATGCAGCAGAGTACAGCAAGGTGTGTTCTCCATTGACTCCATTCACTCTAGGTATTTGTGGAAAAGCACAGTATTGAAGAAATAGAAATGCACTTTCAAGTCTCATGAGTTGAGTTCTGGTTAAATTCCTAAAGAGGAGAATAGTGTTCCCATTGAGTTTTCTTTCAAGAACATACAGTTGATTCAGAGAAGGAATTCTGAGGTTAACTCCTTAATTCAAAGTATGCAACTCTTGGAAGGTTCATGGCAACACTGGGCATACCGTTAGTTATTCAATAGGTATGAATGTGAACAAGATGCTGACTTACAATTGTTTTACAGTTGGTATGACATATACTGTAATCCTGATTATCTGAATGTTGAAATCTAGTTTTCGTGGTCTGGCTTGTGCCAAGCCATGAGATCAGAAGTCCCTAGCTGACCCTAGCTCTACATGTAGAAGTTTTGCTGACAGCTGTAGAATCTGGTGTAAATGCCCTGATTAGAACATAAGCAATGAAAGACAGTGAGTATAACTAATGCAAATTGAAAAAAAAATATATTTGGTTCTGTGGGAGTGAATAAAAAGTGTGGTATAGAAATCAATCAATACTAAAATTCCCTGTATCTGTTTATGTGCATAATATTGCATAAAGGATATGTTTTACTAACATTCCTAGAAGCAATGGTTTAAACTGCAAAAGGGAACTATATCTTCTAAATATACATATAAAATATGGGAAAATCTTTCCTGAAGGCCTTGTGACAAAAAAAAAGACTATAAATAACAGCAGCAGGTTAGATGCATTTTAGAATCCAGTTTTGCTTTGCTGTGCTTAACCAGGCAACTTTAAACACTGTTTCTTTGTTGTTGCCTTTTTTTTTTTTTTCCTTTCTATATATCTTAGGATAGTTTGGGCTGGAAGGGACCTTTAAAGATCTCAGGTTGTTACTGTTATTAAGAATTGCTTTTCTTTTCAGATAATGTATATATCTTATTTATATATATTTTCATTGTACTTAAGTGATCTATCAAGTTTATTTGGTTTCACGATATACCCTAAAGCTCCAATTTTTTTTGTGTAAGATGCTAATTATTTCCATTTCTATGAAGGTCTATTTTGCAATTTTTGTTAACAATCTTAAATTTTCTTTCAGTACTTGACTCTGCTTGCAACTTAGCAGAGAAAAACAGTATTATTAAGCTCTGACCATCATGCAACATTAAAGTAAAAAAGACATTTGTAGTTGTATTAATATAATTTATTTTTACAGTAGTGGAATTCTTAGATTTTCTCACTGACAGAGGGCAAGACATGTCAATATTAGTCTGAGATTTAAAAAAGAAAGAAACAAAAAAGGATAACTTCAGGCTCTGGTGTATCTTAGGATATTCCCAGGAAGTACAGTCTGAGCTGAAATACCTCAGAACAGCTGAGGGAATTCTGCTTCCTGTGCTTTGGAACTTCAGGGGAGTTTTTCTCCCGTGAAAAGCTAAGTTTGTGGACCACATGCTCTGATTCCCCGTGGGAGGGGCAGCACCTGGCAGGGCTTAAGCACCTGGGGGAGGGGTGTAATTCCTCTGGGAGTTCTTAAAAGGACTCCAGGAGCAGAGATGTTGGAGAGCACAGGAAAAAGTTGGTTCAAGGAGCAGAGTGAGTCATCTGGCTCTGTTGCTGCTGCCTGTGAGGTTAGTCTCCTGTAAATCACTGGGAATGGTTGTAACTCGGTGGATGGCTGCTGTTAGAAAAGCTGTGGGTGCCCAGACTGAGACCCCATGTAGCCATGTTGATGCCCAGGTCTCTAGCTGAGTCCAGGTCTCTAGCTGTGGAGAATGCCAGAGCCTGGCAGTTGTGGTGGAGGGTAGCAGAGATAACACCTGTGTAAGATGTGAACAGGTAAATGATCTACTCAGTATGGTGGCTGAGCTGAAGGAGGAGGTCGTGAGGTTAAGGACTAGAAGGGAACATGACAAGGAGATAGAATGGTGGAGCCAGGCTCTGACATCCCTGACAGAAGGGCAGCAGGTGAGGGGTGCATGAGAAGTAGGGGGTCCCACTCCCTCTTGCTGCCTGCAAAAGGATGACCCAAGTGATGGGGGGGAATGGAGGCAGGCCCCTCCCCGGAGAGGTGGGAGAGGCTCCTCCTGACCTCCCCTGCATTCTCAGTCCCCCCTACACCATTGGAATGGGGCCCTTGTATGAGAAGGCCAGGAAAAGGTGGAAGGTAGAGGCCTAAATGAAACAGGTGGC
>VWZX01006538.1:0-66430 GCA_013399015.1 Galbula dea
TAAAGAGTTTATAGCCATCCATAGAGGCACTCCAGTCCTTAGAACCCTGTCCTAACCAAATGCCCAATGGCCCAGCCAAAAGAATTGGTCAGTGTTGGAGACATTTTTTCTAAGTTGTAGGGGTTTTATTTTTTCCCCAGTACTTTCATATTTAAGTATCTCATTCAACTAAAACCAAAATAAACCTCAAACGCTGTCCCATAGAAGTTGTATCTCAGGCTTTTAATCAAATGGGCAAATTCTTCCTGCACTTGAATTTTTCTAATGTTTGCTAAGCACTGAATACAATGAGGTGGCAGTAGAAGCAAAGTATTTCCAGTGCAGCTTTTCAGGTTTCATTTACTAAAAAACCTAATCATACACCTTAGCATATCTGAGCATGATTACCTCTCCTTTCCAGGACCAAATACATATCAGCACCTAAGAAGCAGTCATCAAGAAACTCAGCAACCACCCTTACCAAAGAAAGTCTCTAAGTCAGACACCTGAACCCTTGATACAATGCTCAATTCTTTGCATATGTGGTACTTTTTTTGAGGCCATAACACTATCAAACCCTACAGACTTCACACTAGTGCCACTTCTTGAGCTAATGTCTCAGTAAAACTGGTTAGGGACACATTCCAGAGATACAGCACAAATACAACTATGACTGGAAGGTTGCAATTCTCCAGACACTGCTTATGATGCATACGGCCAGGCAGAGATGTAGAGCCTTCAGTGATGCTGCTGTTGGCCATACGAAAAAGCAGTAAGCTGGTAAATGGGATGCGGACCCATGTCCAAGAGTAGGCTAAAAGGTAATTACAATCATCATCATGATCTACTTCTCCAAGAGAGCTGTACTTTTAGAGCATCCCTATCCCAACTAAGTGATTCACTGTTTAATTCATCTATGAAACCCAGAGAACTAAGCTTATTTAAAATGTGTAAATGTGTATAGTTTGCCTAAGCATGCATTTGCCAGGCAATCTAAATTAAACATTCATATTTTATTTTCTGTTGTTTCTTAAAATAACTTCTGTTAAAATATGCACACAAGAAATACATACCTCTCCATTCTCCCTCTGTAATTTTGATTTTATGGATAAGCAATAGTCAACGTCACTCGTTTTTCTTAATTCTTAAAAGAAAAGGGAAATTAGAGAACATGTGAAAAACGTGAATTTTGCATATGCAGAACTGAAAAACTTAGTTGCACTAGTAAAGCAAACAAGTAACAAAATGTTAGCTATTATAAGTATCACATTGTTTACAATGTAACAGTCTAATATTAAGAAGCATCTATGTCTCAGAAGACTTGTATTTTTAACTGTGAAAGGAATCTCAGCTGATCCGTCTATGAGATCGGGTTTTCCCCATCTATGATTTACAGTTTAGTGTCATTCATCAGTTTTGTGTATTTTGTAAAAGAATGAAAAATCAAAACCCTCAGCAAAATTAAATCAGATCATCTTCTATACAAGATGTAGTTTTCTATTCTATTTTAAACAACAGGCTTTATTTCTTTTTAAATTATAGGAATATTTGCAAGTAAAATTTATCTTACACTTCTGACTATAATAGGCAGTTTTTGTTTGAGTGCCATTGCACCAGCTTCAATAAAAATATTCTCAATTTACATTAGTATAAATGAGATCAGAGGCTGAAGACCATGGCTTTCCAGTGGAATTCAAAGTAATTCTGTGTTACGCAAAAAAAGCCCTAAGGCATTGTAATAATAATAAAAATACCGCAAAGTCAAGTGTTCCTATCTGAAGAACTGCCAGAATTAAGACTGCTCTATGCAGTTTCTCCTGCAGCCTGAAATCATCAGGGAATTTGTCTGCTAAAATAAAAAAAGTCTCTATGAAGCATGCACAAATTTTGATTATATATTGGACAAGTGTGCCAGTATGTCTGAAAAGCATGCCCTTTCATGTATCAAATACTTTTTGAAAGTATGGAAATAATCTCAAATGAGACACTTCCAAAATCATTGGTAGGTTTTTTTTCTATAGTCTGTTGAAACAGATGAACCATTTTGTTTGACATCTCCTGAAATAATTCATCAGAGGCAATGGTAGTTATAGACTGCTTCATCCTCAACAGTGAAGATTTAGTGAAGTTTTAAGCAAGTGAGAGTGAAAAGTTATAACTGGGAAGTAAAAAGCACCTCTAACTGTATTCAAGGAGAATTGTTTTAGCACAGAATGCAAGAGATTAAAAGAGTAAAATACATTCTGCCTACACAATCGAGGTGGTCCCCATAAGAAACACTTTTTCTATTCCGAAATATAGGACAATTAACTACAGCAAATCTGCGAGAAAATAACAATCTGTATAGCAGCACATATTAACATATCTCCCTTTAAGTGCAGGCAACATCTTGTTTCTCCTCACAAAACAGGAACTTCATAAAATAATTGGGCCATAAGATTACCTGTAGCGATTTGGTGGAAAATCACTGGAATTGGCTCTGTTGTAACCAACACATCTTCATCGTTATCAGAACTGGAAACATAAGTGTTATCTACGAAAGAAAAACACCTCACATGGTGAAGTCCAGCTGTGCTCTGCCAGGCCCTACCCACATTGCCCATCCTGCCTTTGTACCATAAGGAACAACTCGCCAATGATTAGGGAAGCTAAGCACTATCATCTTCCTGGTGGATTTTTTGTTGTTGTTGAGTTTTTTTGTTTGGTTGGTTTGCTTTTTGTTTTTGTTTTTTTTCTGTTGAGATTGCTAACAGGACAAAAACCACCAAAAGGATGGAGAATTTAGACCCAAGTTTTATACAAGCAAACCCCTGAAGCCTGATGTCATGACTTTCATGAACCACATCAGCACTGCTCCGAACCGTCCCACGAGGCTTTTGCGGTTTTTAGGCAATCTTTTCCAAAATGAAATCTTGTTCTATGTTTTTTGCTATGCCTGACACTACAACTCAAGCTAGATGCAGGGAAGGCTGCATTCAGAGCTGGGTGTTTACAGCCTATTATTCATAACACCTGTACCTCATTTTGCCTGGTCACATAAAGGTGGTTTGAAGTATCTTCTAATCAGGGGATTATCTTTCTTGTGCTTGACTGGGGTGGGGAACAACAACAAAAAAAATCCTCCTACTTAACAAACCAATTAGATATGGATAGGAACACAGAAAACCTATCCCAGATTT
Source organism: Galbula dea (assembly GCA_013399015.1). Classification (NCBI taxonomy): domain Eukaryota; kingdom Metazoa; phylum Chordata; class Aves; order Piciformes; family Galbulidae; genus Galbula; species Galbula dea. The sequence continues at coordinate 3,159 of VWZX01006538.1, forward strand.
TCTTACAATATGTAGAGATTAGGATGAGGGGGGTGTGTGTTGTTTTTTGGTTTGATTTCTGTTTTTTTGCTTTCCAACCAAACATCTAAAAAACAAGGAGCAGAAACTAATTTTTCATGAATTGCTGAATTGCCTATGAAAGAAATAAGATTTTGTTTTCTACTTATCTTAGAGTAATTGAAACTCATGCTCAAGCACAGAAAGGCTGCCAGTTAAGATAATCACAGATAAAGAGACATAAGAGAACTGAAACAAGGAGTTTACCTATTGTAATCCTGAGGACTCTTGAACCACTTCAGCAAAGTGTGTGAGCTTGCACGTAATTTTAAGCGCACTGCTGCAATTACAAAGCCTTTGACCACAGTGCTTCCATTGAAATATTAACGATGTTAACATTAATTAAGCAGTAAATTCAGCAATATTATTATTTTTATTACAGAGGTTCTTAGCAGACTATTCCAAAACAAAGCCCCAGCATTGCCTCCCTTTTCTCTTACAGACGTGCCATGCTGCTTTGCAAACTGCAGCTATGCTGCTGAACATGGGCAGACACATGGGGTTTTGTCAGCCTCCCACCTGTGAAACAACCTCTCTGCCACATTTGCACATGTTTAACAAGTCTGATACTATCCCACAGCTATGCCTACTTCTACTCCTGTGCTGTACCACCAGGTAACCTGAGTGATCTGTGCTCAGCTCAACAGATACATTGTGTGCAGGCACGTACTGCATGACGCAGAGAGCACATTCCCCTGAGCACAGCACTCCACTGGGCACAGCAACTTGCTCCGTCAGCTCAGGCTGTGTCCAATTTGCTCCATGCTTGGCACAGGTAGGTGTTTTAGAGCCACAACATAGTGCAACTAAAATGGGGTCCCTTCAGCCATCTGTCATCATTCAATCTTTCTCACACTTTTGCCTGCTGTCTGGACTGGCTGTGAACTATACCTCTAGGACAGCTGCATCTCACCCTCTCCACAAACACTTGCCTTCCCTCTATCTGCATGCTCCATCTAGCTGCCATCATTTCAGTGTCAGCTTCACCCTGCTGGATGGCTCTGGGCATATACAACGCAGGCCCATTCCTCGCCCAAGTCTGGGAGTGTAACTTACTGCTACAGAGCAGTAAGTTATTATTGCAATAACAGCTTAAATACCTAACACCATATATATGGATGGAGGAAAGCACATTTATGTGCTAAAACTTACTGCTGTATGAAAAAGTAGGTAAAACAACACTATGTGCTGTACAGAATAGACAATTACCAAGATATATATACATTCAAAAAAGGACTGCTCAATTACAGGTTTTGTAGATTTCAATTATATTTTTATGCCCATTGTCCTTCTTTCTTGGCAGCTGGATGATATGATTTTCACTGCCAAGTTTTTGTTTTCCTTTTCTTTTTGGCAGCCATTAGGGGTTTTTTTTCCCCCTTCCTTCTATCAGTCCAATAAAACTTAAATTGAAAACACTGGGTCAGAATTGCTTTCTTCAACACACTATACCGAGCAACACCTCTCAAGCAGTGGATCTAGGGTATGGACTTCGTGGAGCGATGCAACAAGCCACTCGCTAAGCAACTGATCCTCTCTGTATCTGCTGCAGTCTAATGATGTCTAAGGAAACGTTTCTATTAACATGGAGGTAACCAAATCACTGGGGTAAAAGTCTACAGCAGTTCTAAAAGTTATCATTTGTCACAAGCCAAAATGTTATCACTTTGAACTTTGTATTCAGTAGCAAAATACCTGACGTGGTAATGGTTCTCACAGCACTCATGATCTACTCATATTGGGACTTTACAGTCACTGATATTGCATTTGGTAACTACTCCTTAGGAACACTATTTTTCCCCAGTTGTGTCAATGTTATGAGAAAACAGTTATAGAGACATTTTGCTGGAACTGTTGCTACCCACCTCTAAAATCTTCAGTGATATTTTCACAATTTCAGTGACATATATATAACTTTGAGACATTATTTTCTAAACACTACTCCTATTAAGTTCTGCAGTGTGCCTTTGTAAGCATATTTTTAGCTTTCACTCATAATTATGAAACTTTCAAACACGTTCCATATTGAAAGTTGTCATGTCATATTACAATTCCCTTACATATGATTTAATGCTCATTTTTTTTAGTCTTTTGATTCTTTATGAAGCAGTTCAGCAATAGCTATAGTTATCAGTCCCAAGGTTGTGATACTGGATACCTAACAGCAGTGAGGGAGCTAGAGCATGTGCAGTATCCAAAGCTCTTCTTACACTATCTAAAACTTACTTTTGGTGTTATCACGTTTGGCTGAATGAATAGCATTGTATAGTAGCTTAATACCTTTCATTTTCATATATTTACTGCATGCATTAACAATTTATCTGATGATCAACCTTGACCCTGACAGCCTTCTTCTGGATTTTCACATTTGATCCACTGTGTATTACACACTTTTAATCTCCAGAGGACACTTTTGTATAGCTATGCACTAATAGACTTAAACCTTGATCTGCAAGACTTATCCTGTGGAAATGTCAATTTGATGAGCATGTGCTGCTCTGAACTCTTATCTACTAGTAACAATAATTGAAGATCACCTTCCAGTTGAGAAGGACATAAGCACATAAATGCCCAGACTTGACACCATCGCACTCTGATGTGTCCCTGAAACCTCCCTTAAAATACATGCCAGGGGAGAGAGCCAGTCAGCAGTAATGTTAAGTAAGAGATCTAGGACAAAGGAGACAAAGAATCTGGCTCACCAAGTTCAAATGTGTATTTTTAGGATCAAAGCTGTAAAATGGCCAAGAGTCATTATTACTCCTAACACACGGAATATCTCGTCATTACAAAGGAAACATACATCCTGCAAATGCTTGAGATATGAAGGAAATTTGGTCTTCCAAAGCATGGAAGGTTCAGATTTTAATCAGTAAATATGTGCAGATGCTTTATGCCCCCCACCAGCTACACTGTAAAATGTTCAAATTCTATCTGCCTTTAAAATACAGGGGTGATGACAGAGTCACTCAGGCTTGCAGGCCATCAGGGCATGCTGCAAATAGCACTTCTAAGGGAAGTTTGAGGTCTGTCAGACAAGAGTTTGCCAGGAGGTGAGATCTCATGCTGTGGCAGTAACTGCTTGTTCAGTGCTCCAGCTTGCCTTTTAATTAGAGGCTCCCTGAGATCCAAGTTTTGTGATGTTTCTACTGTTAATCATACATGAAGAAGACTTTTTTCAACTATTTGTGCCTCCATTCACTGTCAGGTTAATGGAGTACTCAATCTATCACTGTTATGACTAAGTATTTTATCAGTCTCAGTTTCTCCTCTTACTACATGTTGAATAGATTATTAGTACTAGCAGTTTTCCCCCTGATTTTTACTGGGAAGAAAATATCTCATGAAGTTTGTTAGCATTCTTTAACATAATCCATTTAGCATCACTACTGACGCTGATTTCTGTCTGTATCTGCTTCAAACACTCTGGTGTTTTGAACAGACACAGTCTACCGCTTATCAATGAAGAAGATAAAAGCCTCATTTCTTTTAGAAATATTACAGAGATGTTACAGATAAAGATCACAGTGTTCATGGTACTTACACCATTAAATAATTCCAGGTGCAAAATACACAATGTGATGCAATCCAACAGCACTACCATGTACCTTTACTTGCACAGTGCCTGTCTGCCTTCATGCTCACTTCCCTTTGCTGCTTCTGCTAATTTTCACACCCTGAACTATCCGTGCAGTCCCTTAGTGAAGGATAACAGGGAAATAAGCTTGCTGAAAACTAGTTTTGCTCTTGCCTGGTTGTCTTTCATATGAATAACCCTCCTTGTCTAGATTGGCTGCATGGTTACACAAATGCTTTTGCCAACCCAATTCAGAATATGAAAGGGAAGCAGGACTGAGCAGCTGGAAACAGCTTTGCAGGCTTGTGTTACCAAAGACATATCTATACACAAACCCTTGGCTCAAACTGACCCTGAGAAGCATCAATGCATAGTCTACGGGCTTAACTTAAGAACATGAGGAGTCTCATTAAGGTCTGATGCAGAAGTGCTTTGCTGGCCTTCTGCCAGACTGGTCAGCCTCTTGAAACATCAAGCTTTATCTACCATGCCAAAGAGAAGCTAGGCACTTTCTTGGCTCTAGACAAGGAAAGCATCACAATCTCCAGTCTCAACAAACTTGTGAACCATGTTTTCTCACCCTGACCCAGATGACAAGTGATGCCTGAAAAGGAGAAATGACTGTGAAAATAATCTAACTAATAGAGAATTATTAGCACAAGGATGTGCCTGTAAAACATCAACACCCTTTCAGATATTCTTATCTGAATACAGTAAATTGCAGTAACATGTATACATGTGTCATGGACAAGAATGTTGCACAGTACCTGGGTAATCCTCAGAGACATGCACTGAATAGGATACACTGTAAAAAGAAAAACAAACAAACAAACAAACAACAAAATTAATAACAAAAACATTAACTGCTGGCATAACATTTTTTTCCTGCTTCTGTATTATTTTGTGTTTATTTATAGGTTCTTGACAGTTTCCAGGATAAGAATATAACAGCTATTTCGATGGCTTTTGAACTGCTCAGCTTAAAAAAACAAAAGTGTCATGCACATTTCAAAAGCTTACGTTGCTAAATTGGCACATCCTGATTTCAACCTTCTTAAAAAGAGGATCAAGACTGCATCATATTCACTTTGGAAGAACATTTCACAATATCTGTACCTAGGCTTTAAAAAAAAAAAAAGTTGCTGTTTGAACACTAGAACTAGAAAAGCCCAGTTTTTCCTGCATCTGATTTTTGGGATTGACTCAAGACTCAGTAGGAAACCTTTCTCACGGGCTGGGATCCTCCCATATGCTCCTCTTAGCAGCAGCAAAGGCTCTGGACGGCTTCGGCTCCTTCCTTTCATCCAACCTCCATATTTATAACAGTCATGGCAATTTTATTTGATACCTGTACTTCTTTGTCAAGCTGAGTTTCAATCAAATTTGAAAGACCGCCAGTCACGCTCTAGAGTAGCTTCACTACATGGATTACCCAAATCTGTGACATCAGAAAACAGTCACACACTCTGATCCAGACCACCAGTTCAGGCCACATGTGCTTTCCCTATCACTCAGAAAGACTTTCATTCAGTGCTGAGAGAAGGACAAAAGGGTATGACAGTCTGTTCAGTTATCTAACTACACACCAAGTAGTTTTGATTATTTTTAAAGCTAATGTGTTACCATTTTGCATTAAAAAATTAAACTGCAGAACACTGAAAGCTATCTGCTGTATAATTCATGTTATTTTCACTTCTAAATCCCATAAACTGTATGTGTCAACTTACACATTTAAACAACACGTGTTCATGGATGTCGTGACTTAAGCAGAGAAACAAAGGCAGACTGGCATAGTCCTCTATAAATTTTGGGATGTATCACACATTGCCAAAAACTGATTCAGTGGATCTTTCTAAATGACATTAATTCCATGTACACTACAAATAAAAACATGTATGATTTTTTTCTTTTTCTCTGTGTAGGACTTGTGTTAAATGAGTTCCACTTTCACAATCCAATGATGGTAGTAGGGAATCAATATGAAAGAGAAACCCCCCCCCCCCACCTTCTTCTCTAAGTCAACTAATAACCACACAGCTCTGTCACCTGTTTTTGCAGATCACATATTCTAGTGTAATTTATTTTATGTATTGTTTGCCTATGAGGCAAAGATACCTGTTTCTTCAACAGCTGCAGATGTTCACATAAATTGAAGAGGAGTGTTAATTACAGCTAACAAAAGATTTAGCCACGCAGCTCTTGAGAGCCTCAGTCAAACCAAAATTAAATACCATCATTGTGTAAATTCAACATTTTGTGATTTTTCTCTTTTAACTACTTTTCAGACACTTGGAATAGGCAGCACCTGTATCCCCTCATCTTGGCACATTTAACCTGAAGACTAGGGTATTTAAACCTAATTACTCTGCCGTGGCATAAAATAGCACTATTTTAAATAGGAAAATATTCCAAAATTATGAAACGTTGTATGTCAGTGCAGTCATCCATGGAGAATTTTGCCCTGTAGTGCAAAAAAAAAACCAAACCAAAACAATCAACACTCCTCCTCCCTCCCGACATTAATTAAGGGCTTGTTCTTACCAAAACCCGTCTCCTATATGTTTTTGTAACCAAGACTTCTTCCTTCTACCACCAAAAGAGGCAAGGCCATGAAAATGATAAGGTGACTAGAACATCTCTTTTATGGGGAAAGGCTGAGAGAGCTGGGTCTGTTTAGCCTAGAGAAGAAGAGGAGACTGAGGGGGGATCTTATCAATGCTTATAACTACTTAATGGGTTGGTGTCAGGAGGATGGGGCCAGGATTTTTTCAGTGGTGCCCACCGACAGGACAAGAAGCAATGGGCAAAAACTGGAATATAGGGAGTTCCATTTAAACATAAGGACAAACTTTATTTTGAGGGTGGTGGAGCTCTAGAACAAGCTGCCTAGGGAGGTGGTGGAGTCTCCATCTCTGGAGACATTCAAAACCTGCCTGAATGCCATCCTGTGCAACCTCCTCTAGGTGAAACTGGCCTTACAGGGGGCCTTGACTAGATGATCTCCAGAGGTCCTTTCCAACCCCTAATATTCTGTGATTTCACTCTTATTCTTTTAGGCTGGCTGCTTGCACACCCCATTGTTGCCTCTAGAATTGCTGTGTATGGGTTTGTTTGACTGTTGTTATACAGGGTTATCTTCAAGTATGGACTTGAAATTTATTTCAAGATGAGAAAAATATTTCTAGAACTTGCTCCATATTCCAATTTAAAAAACACCTGTATACAATTTAAAAACTGCAGCAAAGCAGGGAGATTCCACATATGTATTAAAAAAAAAAATAGTTCTTCATACTGAGAGCAAGAACAAGAACTGAAGAAGCTACAGTTTCCATCCGCAGATATTCAAAACTTAACAGGATAATGACCCTGGCAAACTAATCTGACTTTGAAGCTGAACTTAACTTCAAAGTTAACTTCTGCTTTGAGTAGGAGGTAGACTGGGTAGTCTGCACATGTGATCCCACCACATAGCTACTCTATTCTTGTATGTGAAGATACCCTATGAATGCGTGTTTCTCTTCCTTCTTCATCATCACGTGCCATCTGTGGTGGCAGCAGCTGTGGCAATGTTAAATGGAAACTAACGGAAAAAATTATGCTGCAGGTTTTGTGAGATGGAATTAAAATGAAAAGGTTAACGAGGATGAAACTTAGAAAATCTTACTCTCAAACTAGATACTGTAATGACTGTAAGCAAATTCAAGGTCTGACCCACAGTCCACTGAATCAAATAGTGGTTTCACTACTGAGATGAGTAATACCAGACAGGAGAAAGAAAAGGAAAAATCATGCAAAGTAAAATTATTCTGTGATTCCAGCAATAAAAAGTCCCCCTAGAGAAAAAATATTGCCACCAAAATCTGATGTCACCCCATCTGAAAAGCATTAATAGAAAATCCAAAATTAAATGGTAGTATTTGAGAAACAGTAATGGAACCTGAGATGTCACATCAGATCGAAGGAGTTATGAACCAAAGAGTAAAGGACAAAATGTGTGAAAATGGGATATTTACTTCCAAATAAAAAAAACTAATTAGTTTTTTCTAGAAACACCACTAACTCAGTTAAGAGATGAACAAACTTAGTTTAGACCTTGACTCAGCAGAACTATTAGTTTATTATGCTGGATGTGTTCAATCGGAAACTCTTTACAGTATTAATTCCACACTGCCCTCTTCCCCTACCTCCCACAATTAAAAAAGAGAGAATGTCAGAGGGAATGTCTCATTGTCTTCTTTCCATCTAAATTCACATCTTCAGGACATTTATATGTTGGGATCTCCTCACTGTTTTCTTTTCAGTGTTCCCAGATCAACATACTCTGAGAAGTAATAGCAGAGTAATAGCCAAAGGAAGGTGTCATGGCAACAGCCTTTTAGATAGCCTATTCTTCTCACATATATTTAAACTCATATTTGGGGAGAATAAATTGATTGTTTAAGCCCCCAGAGAGAGGTGGCCATGGTTTGCTTTGTGCTTGTAATCTTGTATTAGTTATGTGCAAGGAAGGGAAGCAAAAAGCAGGAATAAAACTACTGAACAGAACAAAACCTGGCTTTGTGGCCCAGCTTGCCCCTGTGATTGTCACATAGGATCACACTTTGGCACATTTTTCTGCACTTATGATAAACTGCTTCCTACTGAGTGTGTACTTGGATTTGTCAGAAAACAATATATACCAGGCTAACATAAGTCTCGTAAGAGGCTCCTGTCCTGCAGCCACCTAAGCCTTTTACCAGTGACTTCAATGAGATTTAGAACCAAGGCAGAAACACCAGACAGTGATGTCTTACAGCACCTTAAACAGCACAGACTTCAGTGAAGATGCAGATGTTCAACACCCCTCGGTGTCAAATCCTCTTGGAGCGAAAGAAAGCCTTTACTGAAGCAGCTGTCTCATTTAAGTACTCAGAAATGCAACGGGAATTAATTTAGGCCTGGCCCCCATATAGAAGTACAACATGATTATTCCAGCGAGGAATGTGCTTTTTCCTTCTGGCAATGCAGATCCTCTGTACAACCTTACTGCAGTTACATTGCCATAACCACAGAATCACAGAATCATAAACTGTTAGGAGCTGGAAGGGACCTTGAAAGATCATCTAGTCCAACCCCCCTGCCATAGCAGAATTCCCTAGACCACAGAATCACAGAATCACAGAACCATTACGGTTGGAAAGGACCCTCAAGATCATCTAGTCCAACCGATAGCCCTACACTTACTACTCTTACCCCTAAATCATCCCCTGAAGAAACACATCTATCCTCTTCTTAAAAATCTCGAGGGATGGTGACTCCACCACCTCCCTGGGCAGCCTATTCCAATATCTCACCACTCTTTCAGTAAAGAAATTCTTCCTAATATCTAATCTAAACCTACCCTGGCTCAGCTTAAGCCCATTCCCTCTAGTCCTGTCACCAGTCACAAGGGAGAAGAGGNACCTCTCTGGGTAGTCTGTTCCAGTGCTCTGGCACCTGAACTGGGAAAAAATACTTTCTTGTATTCACACGGAATCTCCTATGCTTCAGCTTACAACCACTGCCCCTTGTCCTGTCATCGGGGATCACTGAGAAGAGCCTGACCCCATCCTCCTGACACATACCCTTCACATATTTAAAAGCATAGATGAGGTTACTGCTTAGTCTCCTCCAAGCTAAAGAGACCCAGCTCCCCCAGCCTTTCCTCACAAGGAAGATATTCTACCCCCTTAATCATCTTTGTGGCTCTGCACTGGACTCCTTCAAGCAGTCCCCATAGAGCTTATAGCACTAAAATTTATTTCCATTCCTACAAACACACTCTAACTAGCCAACTATCCCGCTTTCTTGTTCAGTTATGTTCCTTTAGCTACATGAACATAGCTAAACTCTAGGGTGTAAGCAAAGCTTCAATGATGGTGTTATTTCTATTTTATGCAGCTTTGACCCTTTGCAGAAGGCATCTTACAGTATACATTTCTCAACCCTTAGGCTCAGAACAAGCTTCATACTAGAAATGGCCTTGCAGAGCTTTTGTTATTTAACAAATAGTAAGGCACCATAGAAGAAATTAGTGAGAGCTGTCATGTTTCATGGCTTGCGTTTTTCACATAAATTTCTTATTGCTTGAAATAATATTAACATGTATATCCACAGCCTTAGCTTATTAAAAATTCTCACAGAAGACTCCTTGGAAGCATTTTCCAATTTATCTTAACCAGATCTGTTCCTTCTTCAGAAAGATTATCCTGCAAAGATCCAGCGTCATTTGAGAACTAATTGATCAACTAGATGGGAATCCACTACATAATTGTTATTTTTCAGATTAATCTGTCCCAGTTTCATACAAAACAAGCAGATTCATCTGCATTTGACATTACTGTAATTTCTAAAAGCTAGTTAAAAAGGAGTAAGGAGTCCAAACTGATTATTGTACCAGGCAAAATATGACCCCCAAATTGATTCTCTGGGTCAAAGAAAAAAATCCATAAAACCTGAAAAAGGCATCAAAGCAAAAGTTACATTACAAAGCACATTCATTAAAACAAACAAACAAACAAACCAATAACTAGCTTCGTCTCTTTACATCGATTGTTTCCCATGCCTTGAACTGCAATTTTACCTACCATGGTACAATCTCCAGGATCAGACAAACATCCCAAAGCCACAACAGTGACACTGGAGATGGAGTGTATGACTGGAGCATAGCTTCCCATCATAATCATGTCATCTTAACTCTATGCCACCTGTAGTTCCTGTCTAGGAAAGGAATCGTTTAAGCTGAATTTCCAGCTGTCTTGCACAGCAGGAAGAGTGTGAAGCATCTGTCGCAAGTCTAAGATTTATGCCTACAGAACGGTTATGAGAATTCAACCATCTTTGTCCCATGGCAACAGCTGACTTACTGCCTTATTAAGTGTGGAAATTGTGATCTAGTTTCTATTCCAGTTTTAGCTGTCTCCATTAGAGCCAGAGATCCATGTGCTAACGTTGGAACTTGCAAACTTGCTGAAGAAAGGAAACAAGATTTTTGTCATGTGGAATCTTACAGTAGTGTAATGCCAATCTGTAACAATATAGAAAAAGAGTAAATAGGACATTCTTAATCTTAACGCATCTGGAACTACATTATTTTTACATTATTTTAGAGATTATTTTTTGTTTATGATATCCAAAATCCCAGATATAGATCATCAATAAATTTAGGCAATGAGTTAATAGAATGAATGAAGCTTTACACCTGAAGAAAACAAAAAAAGACTCGGCAAAATAAGCTATGGCGAAGTATGTAAGATTAAATGCTTTTGTGAGGCTGATTATATGCCAGGGTTAACTTTCGAACAAATTGGTGAGCTGATGAAAAGGTTAGTGAAACCTTGGCAAGAAAGGAAAAAAAAAAAACAAACAAACAAAAAAAACTAGTGAAAATTTTGGTCCCAAGGGCCTTTTTAATGTCTTATATAATACTTCCGAAAGCACAGCATGATATAGACCTGATGTTTTTACTCTCTTTTAGGTGAGTTTGGAATAGGGATAATTGAACAGATGCAGCTGAAACTGTATTCTTTCACTAATTTCTAGCAATCAACTCTCAAAATTACCAGTCATCTTCAGTATCTACACATAACAGTGCCACAGCAGAACAATGTTCCATCAATGTCCACTAATTACACAGAAAATATCCCATTCACATCTTCACTGCTTTGTTCTCTTATCTTTGAAAATGATTCAAATTCTTCAGTGGATTCATATTACTTTCACAGCCTTTAGTCTTCTCTTCTACTTTAAGAAGACCATCATCGTAAGATTGTGAAGCCAGGCCCTTTTTTATTCCCGACCAGCATTTCTTCTGACCTGAAAGAAAACTAGTTCCAAAAGGACTTCACTGCAAACAGAGACACCCACTTTATTAGTAACTGGTCCAAGATCCAGTCTGAAATGTAATAGCTTGGCAATAAATCATACCACAAATACAGGGAAGAAATGATGATTTTTCAGAAGCTGTACTGTGGGATTCCATTCAAACAAAACTGTCAAATTGCATTCCTGAAATATCTGACCTTCAAACGAGTGCCTTGAGAATTGGTAGACGAAAGCATTTAGGTATTGGCCAGCTAAGGCTATTTACAGGAAAAATTTGCAGTTTTGGGGTTTTTTTTGGTAGTTGGCTTTATTTGAATTAGTAAATTTTCTGAAGAGGATTATCATTCTAAACTAATAGTTAAACACACTGCAACAGGCTTCAATGTCAAGTCTTTCTTCTATCATGTACAAAACCGACATGCATGCATATAACAGCAGAAGAGACACAGCAGCCAATAAACAGCAATTTTCTATGGCAAAAAGATCTCTTCTGCCTAATGGACACTACAAAAAGACAAGCCTTCCAAAGTAACAACCTGGAGACAATCATTCTATTCTATGCTGAAAACAAACAAAATAACCATAAAAGCAATTGAAAAATAAGTAAAAATTACTGCTATGTTACTTGACAGCTAGGACAAAGAAGCTTAATGCAAACTCTCCTTTTGGTGTTCAACAGCCACAACTACGAGTGAAGGATAAATGTTAGGTTTTTTGACAAATCAGATACGAGTGAATTAGCAAAATACTTCACCACTTAGTATGTATGACTATTGTGCCATGAAAAAATTAATTACCTTTCAGTGAAGCTCTTAAAAAACAATGCAATTACACAACAAGAAAAATAACCTTGCTCTTCCACTCTGGAGCTTTTGAAAGAATTCATCCTATCCAGCACTCATCAGCTGAGGGAGTGCTCCACTGAAATTCATATTCAGAAATATACATAAAACTATAGCACTATTCTGAATTTTCTTATCAGGCAAATATTTTAATCTACTATTGCTACGATTCACGAAGTAAATAATAAATAAATAAAAAATATGGAGACTTTGTATTTATAAATTTATATATTTATATATTTTTGTATTTATAAATACGTCCATTTATAATTATATAACACTTTTAATTGCATTGCAAATCATATTAATGAGTGAAATGAATATTATTAGCCAATACAAAGCAGCAAGTATTTCATTCCATTCATTCATGGTATCTTTATGATATAGACCAAGTAATGTGAGAAAAACACAAACAGAACTAAAAGGTTCAAGTTGCATAAAACACTAACAATAAATTGATGTGCACCTCCAAAGAGACAGACAGACAAACAGTCATAGAAGTCAGAGAGTTGTGGTCAATGGGATGGAGTCTAGTTGGTGGCCTGTGTCTAGTGAAGTCCCTCAGGAGTTGGTACTGGGACCAGTACTTTTCGATCTACTCATTAACAACCTGGATGAGGGAACAGAGTGTGCTCTCAGCAAGTTTGCTGTTGACACTAAACTGGGTGGAGTGGCTGACGCACCAGAGGGTTGTGCTGCCATTTGGCAAGACTTAGACAGGCTGGAGAGTTGGGCAGGGAGAAATTTAATGAGATTCAATACGGCCAAGTGTCGAGTCCTGCACCTGGGAAAGACCAACGCCATGTATCAGTATAGGCTGGGGGCCTGACCTGTCAGAGAGCAGTGAAGGGGAAAGAGACCTGGGGGTCCTGGTAGATGGAAAGGATGACCATGAGCCAGCAATGTGCTCTTGTGGCCACGAGGGTCAATGGGATTCTGGGGTGTATTAGAAGGGGAGTGGTTAGTAGGTCAAGAGAGGTTCTTCTTATCCTTTACTCTACCCTGGTCCACTTCTGGGCTCCTCAGTTTAAGAAGGATAGGGAACTGCTGGAAAGAGTCCAGCACAGAGCCACCAAGATGATGAAGGGGCTGGAATGTCTTCCTTATGAGGAAAGGCTGAGGAAGCTGGGTCTCTTTAGCTTGGAGAAGAGGAGACTAAGGCGTGACCTTATCTATGCTTTCAAATATGTGAAGGGTGTGTGTCAAGAGGATGGGGTCAGGCTTTTCTCAGTGAAACCCAGTGACAAGACAAGGGACAATGGCTGTAAGCTGAAGCATAGGAGATTCCGTGTGAATACAAGAAAGTATTTTTTCCCAATGATGGTGCCAGAGCACTGCAACAGACTGCCCAGAGAGGTTGTGGAGTCTCCTTCTCTGGAGATACTCAAAACTCATCTGCACGTGCTTCTGTGTGACCTGGTCTAGGGTATCCTACTATGGCAGGGGGGTTGGACTAGATGATCTTTCGAGGTTCCTTCCAACTCCTAATATTCTGTGACTCTGTGAGTCTCTGATTTTCTTGAAACTGGTGACACTGTCAAAGAGCTGACTGCTGTAATATATATACAGTTATTTTTCTTGGCAAACTCTTTCATCTTGACAAATGCAGATGCTAATCTGAGAAGACCTAGCGTAAGATATTATTCTACTATTGACTTCAGTGAAGAAACTACCCTTGGTGTATCTCTCAGGATTAGGGGCATTGCCACAATAAATACAGTAAGTTATTCTATGTTTGCATTTGCCACTAAGAATAGTAGTGCTACTGGTCCTATCACACAACCAAATGCATCTGAATCAAATGGTGAACATAATTCATAAAGCCCTGCTTGATTTAGCATGTTATTCAAACAAAGGGGATATAGAAGACTGCAGCTCAACCATTTCCCTTCTGCAAAGCATCCAATGAGAAAGGCAACTTCTATTAAGCGCACTGAAGTCTGTAGAATTAATCATCAATCCAACAAACAAAAGTGCACTCCTAAAAATAAAAACAACACTTATGAAGCAACTAAATCAAGGACACTTGGATGAAAAACAAAAGAAGTGTGTGCTGTCATTCTAGAAAGAGTTACATCAAAATACAGACATATGCGCAACGCAAGGTTGTCCACAGACTACACCAGAATCAGACCATTTCATCCAAAACTACAAAAGCCACCTCTTCTTGCAGTTACCCTCCTTGACCAGATTCAGCCCACTGCTCTTCCCACTTCCTTCTCTCTGCTGATCCCACACGTTTGAACTCTCCCTCCCTCCTCCCCATTATGTCTTCATCCAATTTCAGTCTTCCCCAGGACACAAAGTGCAAAACAAACTCAGGACACTAACCTCTTGACCTTCTCAGCTGCAGGCAGAGCAGCATATATGATAATGGCCCTTGGACACGTTATATCTGTGGCTGGGCCCAACTTCTTCCACTATGTGTTTTCCGCAGGTGTTTCTGCAGGTAGCTGTAATTCTAGTAACTTAGTCTTTCAATTCAGATCAATTGAACAGAAACCCCTTGTCCAACCCCTGTACAAAGTCTCTGTGTTGTGATCTTTCAAAACAAAAACAAAAGGTCACAAAAAGAAAAAAACATGATTCCAAGGTGGAGACACAAAGCAAACTTCAGACTGAACAGTTACAAGCACTGCTCCAAACAACAGAAGAGAGCAACTTGTCATAATAAGTTTTACCTGACCATTTTAGCAGGTAATTCCAGCATCTTACCAATCATTAAAAATAAAAATAAAGCTTATATATACCCCTGGAGACATTCACTGTTTAACCTCCTTGTGCTCCTAACAAGTGGAATGGCTTCTTTCCTTTACACTCTGTGTTCAGCAAAGGAACAAAGTCCTAGGCATCCTTCTTCAACCACTCTACAAATTGATCATTCAGTTGGCATTTTGCTTGTTTATGTAATGAGGTGTGCGACAGCCACTGCTGTGCAGGGAAAAAGTAACAAATTTAAATACATTTTCTCTTCAGTTCTTTCAGATATGTCAATATATTAATCTTTTTCCCTTCTCCCCATGCCACATTTACCCCCAATACTTCTTGGTATTGCTGAAATACTGTGTTTATGAACTAAACTTTTTTTTCCCCTGTCAGATCCATAGTTTCCATTAATGTCACTAAAACTCTCTATATAAACTCCAAATACAGAATTTAAACATCAAACTATAGCTTTTAGGAATATTCTAAACTCAAAGTGCATGGTTTTGCACACATTCAACATACCAAAATCCCATAGGAAAAGATTCCAATAGATGCTATCTATGAAGTTGCCCAACCCCACTTATTCAAGCTGATACAATGCATGCACTTAATTCAGGACCACCTGCATGCCTGTGGCCAGTTATTTATCTGTTGCTTACAGTTACACACAGTTGCCTGGTACTCACTAAGGTATCGTCCAGCACCTCTGGAGGCTGATAAAACATGATATACCATGGACCCATACCTTGCACACATTTTAATCCAAGGTGACAATCGCTGTTCCCAACTCTTGTGCCACACAGCTAAAAGGACTGCTTGCAAAATTGAAGGGCTGGCTCATCCTGCTGTCCTATGTACTAACATGGTCAAAACTACACCATTTTCTGTGATCAGAGGCACAGAAGAGGGTGCTACGTTGCTAGCTGCAATGCCAGCAGGGTTCACTGCCTTAGCCCAAAAGACCGAATAGCTACAGTGGTGCAAAGGAAAACATGAAACACAAAATAAGAGTAGGTCAGACTCTCGTCCCTGGAGCCTCACTGGGATACCTTTAACACCTCTGCCACTATACCACAGTCATGAGCAGCATGCACTCACAAATAACAAAAAATTAAAATGAAAATTCAGTAGTAGATCACAACAACTCTTTTTCCTTTCTTTTCAGATAAGAGTTTCATCTCAGGGAACAGGTACATTTCAAATACAACACAGTCTTGGTTGTCTTTAACACTAGAAAGATGTCAGTAAATTAGGGGGAGTATCGGAATCATCAAGAAGCAATCAAGGTTCTGGCAGAACAGCCTGGTGAGCAGTAAAATTTAAATGGGTTCAGACAGCTAGGTATAGAGAGTATGGCAAATCAATGAGCAGGTGTGGTAGGAAATGTGATGACAGCTGAGACATGTTTCCAAAGTACAAACATGAAGATAGGTATCATATTTACAGCATGGCCCAAGGGAAAATGGCAAGCCATATTCAGGTGAGATTAGAGGAGAAAGTATAACTTGGCTGAAAATCAGAAACAGAGAGTCCCATTAAACTGTGAATTAGTCGCCCTGGGAAGGGGTAGAGGGCTAATCAAATAGTCATAGTCAGAATGGAAAAAGAGCTTAAGTAAAAGTAACGGAAAATTTTTGCTTTGTCAAAGTTACTAACAGAAGTTTCCCATTGCTAGTTTCAATGAGTTATGAATGAGTAAAATGTCACTTGTTTTTCTCACGAGGAGAACAAAGTTGTAGGTTGAATATGACATTGATGACTCTTAATGTGACTCATGAAAAAAATTCAAAGCATACTCCTATACTGTATTTCAACAGTGTGCAGAATAATAGCAGCAGAGAATTTCACTTCAAGTGCTTTCTATGCATTTATAGTGGCAGCATTAGCTAAGATCCAAAACATTTCTTCCAACCAACTTTACGCACAAATTTTAGCTGCTCTGAATGTCTTATTTCTTCTTCATGACAAAATGCATTTGTTTGGTTGGTTTTTTAATGCATTTAAGCATTTAGTAACAGCTTATCTAATAAGGAACATTTTCTAAATACATGGGCTGTCCTTGGGCCAAAGAATTCTTCTAGATGCATGACTGCTCATAGAATGTTTATTTCATAATATACTCGAACAGTCATACCTGAATAGTCTCACAGACATTCCTACAGAAATTACTAACAAACTATAGAACTAATAAGAAAAAGAGAATTTTAGTTCCCTACCCCAACATGTAGTTAGGTTTTGAAGACCATTTTAATTTGTAAAGATACCTTTAAAAAAAAAGAAAAAGTCTTAATTAGATCCCTGTCTTCTCAAAAAGCTAATTACATGGCAGATGAAGCCCTGGCTTAGGAAGCCCCTGTATCCTTGAAAAGGCAGAGGTAGTTCTATTCCCAGTTGTGTTACAGTGACTTGCTATATACCTCCCAGCAAGAAAAAATACACACATTTACAAAAGACGATCAGTAATTACAAAGCTTTCTAGACACTGATCTACTTTTGATGTGTGCTGGATCTCCAACAGAAATCAGCAGGAACAATCAGCAGTTTTGAAAAACTAAGCCTCATAGTCCAGATTTAAAAAATAACTAGGCAACAGTAATAGTGCAGAAATGGAAATCAGACACGTAACTGTTTACATTCCCTTGAAAATCCCATCAGTACATATGCACCATTTTAGATAATTCAGTGCAGCCACAAAGGAATAAAAATGTCCATTTTATCATGGATTTCTTTCTATAGAAATATAGGCACCTTAAAAGGGATTCAGCTACCTAAGGATCTTTTATGAGGCCAGCATACCTTTGAGCAACAGCTAAAATAACATTCATGCTTAAGATACTCAAAATTGGTAGATACTTTTCAAAATATATAATGAAATATCTTCCTTATGAGGAAAGGCTGAGGGAGCTGGGTCTCTTTAGCTTGGAGAAGAGGAGACTAAGGGGTGACCTTATCTATGCTTTTAAATATGTGAAGGGTGTGTGTCGGGAGAATGGGGTCAGGCTCTTCTCAGTGGAGCCCAGTGACAGGACAAGAGGCAATAGCTGTAAGCTGAAGCATAGGAGATTCCGTGTGAATACACGTAGGAATTTTTTCCCAGTGAGGGTGACAGACCACTGGAACCGACTGCCCAGAGAGGTTGTGGAGTCTCCTTCTATGGAGGTATTCAAAACCCGTCAGGACATGCTTCTGTATGACCTAGTCTAGGGTATCCTACTATGGCAGGGGGGTTGGACTAGATGATCTTTCGAGGTCCCTTCCAACTCCTGATGTTCTGTGATTCTGTGAAATCCTGGCCCTATGATATCTAATAGGCAAAACTCTCACTTACTTAAAAAAAAAAAAGTGATGGTTTACCCTTGTCTCAACTTCTTCATCAGCAAATCTGCAATAAAAAACATGCCAGAGATGATGTACTCCCTTCGTTCCTTCCTTACTCCTTGCTCTGTCTGTACTGCTAAGCACAGTCACACACCAAATGATGACCAAAATTTGGAAGGCATCCTGAAGATGGAAAGCAACCACTAAGCAGCAAGTTTTGTAATCAGCCATCCTATTATTATTTCCAGTAAGTCTAGAAAATGAAAGTAACTTCAGTCTTCTGCTAATGTGAGATTAAAATCAGTAAATCTTTCACAAATACAGGGCTCTTAATTTGAAGACTTCCTCAGAGCCTTCAGGAGAGAGCTATGAAGATTAACGTAAAGAAAAACGAGCTGGTATAAAGAAAACAAAATCAACTAACCTAAAGAATGAAAGAAAAAAGGATCAAATTCCAAAGAAAAATTCCTTCCTTCTTGATGTATCACTAACACCGCGTGCACTTGCAGTGACTTGAAGAATGGTTCAGACAGCAATGCTCTAGATTGCCAAGAGAGGAGTAATGAAAGCAGTAATGCAGCTGTGCTTGTCACCCTGTTTACTGAGGCCATTGTACTGAGGAACTTAACGAAAGACATTAAAAAACCTGAGTCAGACATCTACATCTCAAAATCTGGGCCAGCTTTACCAAGATCCAAACTGTCTTCTTGGGCATGTTGGGATACATTAAACATACAGCACTGGGTAACTGAGCTGCAAATAGTTACTAGGCAGAGTCAAAGTAACATAAATATGAATACTTGGGAGGATTATATTTTTAGTTTGAGAGTTGGGGTCTTGGGTTTTTCTTGAGGGAGGAGAGTTTGCAAAGAAAAAACTGTGGGAAATACTACCGCACGTGGGCAGGAACACTGCATTTTAATCTCCTCAAATCCCCTGAAAAACTTACCAGCAGACATGGGTCACAACTGCTCACCTACTCCCACAATTGTTTATCATCAAAGGCATCACTGATGTGAGTCATGCGAGCACCTTGATTCATAAACACCCTCACTTCTTTCACAACTCCACTGGGTGCTACAAGGGCTACTGCCAGAGGCTGCTTCTCCAGAACAGAAAACCAGGAGCTCAGTGGCAGAGTGATTATAGTTCAGTTCATTTTGAAAGGTCACTCACTTTCCATCATCTGATAGCACCATTAAGTCCAAGAGAAGTGGGATAACTGTTCGAAATTACTGCCTGGGGTGAAATGGAACAGTAAAGCCATATCACTTATTTGCACCAGAGAAATTAAAACAAAAAATAGCAGTCTCCTTTCACACCATGACATGTATAGCAGAGGGCCTGAAAAATTCAGTACGATTTTACTGCTTAACGCAATACTTACAGTGATATATTAAGGCACAGAAGTTATTACCGTGGGAGAATCCACAATGTATTAATCAAAACACATTTGAAAAGCTTCATCGTATTTCTAAATTACACTAGACTCTATGTGAATCAGGCCTCACAAGGACCCAGCCAACTCCTGGGGGGTGCTGCATTCTCAGCTTCTACTGAGAGGGCTACGTGAGCAGAGGATGCTTAGCACTTTGCAGGATAGGGCTCTCAGTGCTCAAAGGAAAATTTAACCTAAATTTAACCTACATGACTGAATCAGATCAAGCAGCTTCAGCTAATGTCTTTTAACAAGAACGTGGTTAGTTATGCAAGCAAATTTCAAGGTTTTTTTCTTTCAAAAAAAAACCAAAAACAAGCAAAAGCAGACCCCAAATCTACCACCACACAACTTAGCACTGATTATTTCACCTCCAATATTACCCTGCAGCAAAACTCAGGTTGAATTAAAGGAAACAGAACAGCTTATTTTCCCCACCTCCCAACATCTCTAGCTGGTGGACCATCAGAGGAGACACTTACTGCTCTTGTTCTAGACTCCATTTACTCTGGGCCTCAGCTCTTGTGGAAACACCATCAAAAATGCTAGGACAATGGCTTGGTGAGAAAGACACTGACAGCCCTCCTGTTTTACAGGTGGGACACAAATACCCAGGAATGACACTGAACTCTTTCAGCTCACAAGATAGTCAGTGGTAGATAACAAGAGATCTTTTCTGTCACAGTCATCAGCTGAAAGACTTTTCTTGTACCAGGTTCTTCAATGCTTGCAGAACTACTTCTATCCACATGATATGAATCTTTCATATTGATCAATTTCTGCCTAATATGGGGTATTTTCAACCCCAGCAGAAGGTTTAGAGTTGACTGAGGTTTTTCTAAGTTTTTTTGAGTCATCAGATATACATAAAGAAACTGTTACAACTACCATCTGCCTGGTTTAGCTAGGTATATCCAACTAGACTGGACAACACAGCTTGGCTCCTCTGCAAACTGCAAAACCCTGCTACTTCCCTTTTTGAAATAACAAAGTAGAAAGACTTACATAAAAGTAACTGCTATGCATTTTCAGTGCAATGAAGATTTTGAGATTTACTTTTGGAACACGCACTAGGCATTTTTTACCAAACTTCCACCAAACATAGTCACAGTTGACCCTTCAATTGCCACTGCTTCCAAGAGCAAGAGGATTTTACTGACCTCACATTTGCTGAACTGTCTGCAAACACAATCAGATTACTAGAAATCAGTTTGATTTTTTAAATGTAAGTATTATAAGAGGCAAGAGCAACAAGAGGTAATTCCATTGGGAGTAAGAAGTATAGCTATATCTCTTACAGTCAGGACAATGCATTTATACAAGACTTTACTGAGCATGAGCTCATTTGCTCATGTCTACCAAAATGTTCCGCAGTGATGGGGCTCATTTTCAGAAGAATTACACTCTGGTATTCAAAACCCGTCTGGACGCGCTTCTGTGTGACCTGGTCTAGGGAATCCTGCTGTGGCAGGAGGGTTGGACTAGATGATCTTTTGAGGTCCCTTCCAACTCCTAATATTCTGTGATTCTGTGAAAAGGATCGATCCTATCATAGGCGTAAGTTTTACAGCAGTGGCAAAGTCAATACAGAGCTTGCAGATACAGCAATGCTATAGAAAGCTGGTATGCAAAACTGAAGAAAAAACATATAGAGCCAGTTAGGTGACTTTAATTTACAGACAAATGAATCTTCTGCTTATAGATTTTCTTCTACTGTGTTGTTTTTTTCTGCTGCCTTTTTTTTTTTAATTCTTTGCAACACTGATCATATTCAAATACAAGAAAGAAAACTGCTTTTGTATGACATATTTCACTAATGAATCCTAGCTTTAATGGAAGTTATTATAATTCAAATTCAATCTTTTATTAAACAATTCATTGTCCCTCACCTTCTGTGTAATCACCATGTCATTCTAATCTAATGAACATCAGCGTAATGCATACTACATCTTTCTAACATCAAAACCACTTGCCTCCCAAAATGGTAATTAGAAATTAAATTACAGAGAAAAAAGCATATTTTGTTGGTTTGACTTGTTTTAAAAATAAAAAGCAGAACCTGCAGGGCAATGGATCCACTACTGACTGAGTGTGAAATGAAGCTGATTTCATTTGATGTATTGTATTTACTTTATCAGATCAGTAGAGAAACAGAAATGCAGTACCATACTGTAAATGTGCCTAATAAAGTAGGCAAACATAGGCATCAACAATTTACACAATGTTTCCAGTGAGCTATATTTGTTTTTATCAAAGTATTTGTGTAAGCAGAAACTACAGCCTAATCTGAATGATGAAACTAAATCTGAAAATGAAACCAAATAGGGTATAACTCTTACAGATAACTAGAGGTCTAAGCATGTAAACTACTTAATTTAGGAGTCTATTGTTCTTTTCAGGGTCAGGTAATCCCTCCAGGGACTCTTGTGGATCTTACCCCTCAGAAGAACAGAATTCTAAGTCAAAGGTTGCTTGTGTTTGCCTTTCCTTTTACACCTTCTTCTTCCAAATCCACAGGCACAAATGAACCTTAAGCAAAAACTGAAAACAACATGCTATCCTCTCTTCTATAGGAGAGAGAAGGGGAAGAGGGGCTAGGAGAGGATATGCTAGAACCGAAAGATTGTGTGGGACCAAGTGTGGACAGTGATGTGAACAGGGAATGCCTAGCAATTCTAAACTGAATTGCTCCACTGGGAGCCCCAATATCCATTTCTATTAGAAAAATCTGCTTCCATGTGGTTACAAAGCTTCACAGAGGATCAAGCAAGGAGTTTTCTCTGAGAGCATCCGGTATAACAGATGCAAGTGAGCTGGCTGTTTTATGACCTGCTGAGAGACCTACCCACACAGATACAAAGTAAAAACAAAAGGTAATTTCCCCAAATCAGACTGCACTCAAATCATTCTTAATTTATATAGGCATAAGGTTTCAAGGATTTCAGCTCTGCCTAGGCACAAATGAAAGTAATGCAAGCTGGTTTATTAATAGACAGATAAAAAATACGGAAACAGCCTGATGAGTCAGTACACTCAGCAGCTGGGGGAGATCTCCACCCACATGATGGGTGCCTGTGACAACAAGGTCCACAGCTGAAGCCAATGGTAGCAGCACACAGCTCTCAAGAACTGATGTGGGAAGCGTTGAGCAGTTGTAATAGAAATTGAGGCAGTCAGCACTTTACTTGGAATCCAGGCAGGTTAGGTGACCACCTCCACACACTGTCACAAGCAAAGAAGCCCCAGGTGAGCTGGGGTTGCCCCAGGGAGTAGCTGGCTCCATGGGCTAGGGCTAACAGGAGGTCAATGGGAGAGGTTCCCTGCAGCATCTTTCAGACTGTCCGGTTACTGTCAGAGGGCATTGAGACACACTATGAGGTTCCCAGGAAGAGCTCTTGAGAACTGTCTAAAATTTATGATGGGAAAGACCAAAGTGGGGCAAAGGTGGTCTGGGTGGTAACAAACAAGTGAAAACAGAGAGATAGGGATGAAAGAGACTGGTCCTGTGTCAACAAGTCAATACGATTGTCTGGCCATGTGCTGCACTGTCTAAGTGTGGGCTGGACCCTGGGGAGCACCAGGATGGACTAGCTGGTGGGCAGGATACGAGGCTGGGAGGCTTATATATACATATATATACACATGCCTGCTGGGAATATATACTCAACCTTGCTACCAGGTGGCTTAGGGTCATGAAGTTGTGTGTCAGGCTCACCTGTGGCAAGCTACCAGGGTCAGCAGCTCCTGGCAGATACCATCTTTGTACTGGATTTAAACAAATAATTGTCAACACCTAATCTGATATCCAAATAGGAAGAAGTATATACTTACCAAAGTACAGTTACAGATATTCTAACTATGATCCTCACAGCTCACAATCTTCCAAAAATAACCTATCATGGAACAATATAGAAAGCTTTCCAGACGTTCTACCTCTGCAAACTTGGTATCTGGGAGTAAACCGTAACACATCTAATAAAGGATGCAATAATGATGTAGAGAATGTAACAAACAGTCTACACTTCTACTGGGGAAAAACACTAACTCAAAAGTCACACTGGCTTGCCAGAAAATAAGTTTGGGGTGATAAATACTCATTTGTGGTTGTGGCTTTGTAACTTTATGATCAGCTGAGCCATCAGCACCTTTGAACAGCTGAAGCTGATAAAAGTGTTGTCCAGTGAAATCAAATGAGGATTAGGTCTGCACTTTGCACCTGGCAACTGACATACTACTTTGAGCCTCATGCACCCTCTTGCCCTTCTGCAAAATGCTTTGAAACACTACAGATGAAAAGCCTATATTAATTATGCATTACAGTGAAGCCTTATACTCCAAAATAAGATGTAACACAAAACTACCTTAGCAGCCAAATTCTCAGATGGTAAACAGCAGCCTTCTCTCCATCCCAGCTGATAATTTTTGCAGACCAAGAGGCCAGCTCACAAATCAATTCCTGTTTTACTTTTCACCTGTAACAGAAGCCTTCTCAAAAACTGCTTGCAAAGCTGCAATACGTCAAAGCCTCTAGTGCCAAAAGCAACTAACATCTCTGGCCACATCTGACAGAGCTGAGTCTGAGACAGTAAACAAGGCCTCTCCTGGCAGACCAACCATGCAACTGCACGGCAGGCTGGGGCAGAGTTTGCAAAAGGGCTGGGGACAAATAACCTCTGCTAAGGATCTGCTGTTTCTCCCAAAGACAGATTTGGATAGACCAGCAGCTTGGCATAGTCATGTCACATAACTGCCAAAGTGGGAGCCACATTTGAGCTGCTTCTGAGTTCCGGGTAGCTCACATTGGTCACTTCTTGCTGTGATTTCCCAGCAGTTCCAAAGAAAATAAGGTATGTTTAAGTGCATGCAAGCAGGATCAGACCTTTTGACACACCATTGTCTGAAGATTAACGTTTCTCTAATGTTTTTGGTAAAGTAAAAATATCTTCTCTTGATGACTCATTTTCCACGCTAAAGAACGTCTGTGGGTGGGAGAACAGAGCTGAAGTAATTCTATTTTTTAACTCCTGTCACTATTGTAGCAGCTCTAAACTCCAGCATGAAATAGAAATGAAGCACTTGCAAAATGTTTCCAAAAAATAAACTGAACAAAACTGTTTTATTACCTCTTTTGTTATCATTCTTATCCAGATGTGTATTATATTAAAATAGTTTCAGCACTGTTGATGCTTACTCTCAGAATCTGACCTTCCGAACACAAAGGCAGAAGCATGGGGGTTTTTGCATAAGCTACTCAGATGGATGGTGCATTACTTGCAAAAACTTCTTTGCTGTTTCTGTTGTCAGTCCAGTCACACATCAGTTAAGTTAGGCCTAGAGTCCGTATGAATTTAATAAGAATATATTTATCCCAGAGGATTAGACTAAACATCAGCCTCTCAGAGAAAGGAGTGCCCCAGAAAACCTCTGCAACATTGCTGGACTCTGAAACTCTACATAGCTCAGCAAGAGCTTCCTTCTAACCCTCATGTGGGGGTGATGCATCCCTTTTGTTCTAGGTGGGGAGAGGCGTGGGATACTGACATTAGTATCAGGACAAGTAGGTGATCCCAGCATCCTCCTAGGGAAGGAACAATTTTCATATGCTCAGAAGCTGGGGAAAAAAAAAGCCCACAGCTTCTCAACTACTGTGCCCAAAACAGCTACAGCAGGAAGTGTGGGAAGACTCATCATAAAAGGAGATTTCCTCACCTCCTCCTCCTTCCCTTGAGCAAGCTGACTCATGGTTTCTCAGCAGCATAGGCACAAATTCTTTCTGAACAACCTCAAACCATCCACCCTGGAGCAACTGTAAAGAAGGGTCAGTGAGTAGAAAGGGGATGACAGAAAAATTGAGGGCTCTTGAAAGGTGGAGACTAGGAGCAGCTAGCTTCAAGAGACAACAGAAAGCACTCATCAGGCAGTAAGGAGGACTGTGGAGTTCCCGCCTGCACACCTACATCATCCAGTATCCCTCCAGCAGAGAGACCTCCACGGTACATCCTGCACCCTGAACATCCATTCTGCCCTCACTTTCATATACCTCTCTGGCTCCCAAGGAGGGGAGAGGACAAGGCCAGATATGGAGGAGGCCAGTACACTTTCTTCCTTGCCACTATGGAAGTAGCAAGCATTAAAAATAAGATTTTCTTCTGGATGGGGAAGAAGTCCATCCAAACAATTACCAACAGGTCCTATACTTTATACATAACTATAAACCAAGAGTTGCCTTGTTCTTAGCTTAAGAGGGAAGCCATTTATGCACATTTTCAGTGAACTATAAATATATATTAATTTAAATGGAAGTGTGTCATGTTATTTTGAGATAATTTTCTTTAATGCTTTGCTGTGTTGCAAGAGTAGTTACTTTATAGGGTTGTGTGTGACAACTCAGGAATTCATTCCCATACTCTTATTTGCTAGATAAACTTATTTATTTATTCAGGTTTAAACATTACACAGCACCAGGTCCACTCTCTGTTAAAACTACTGAAAACACAGGTGTCCAGTTAAACCTGTCTAATAACAAATATTTGACATGGCTCATAGATCTCTACCTGAGATAGTATAATCTTGCAGACCGACTTTGATTTTGCATTTATTATGGGAAAGGATCAAGGTCTGCTCATACAAAGATACAGGACAGATGCTTTCAGGTAGATTCACTATTTCAGGATTCACTAAGGGCACACGGATTCACTAAGGGCAAATCATGCCTGACCAACCTGATAGACTTCTATGATGGAGTGACTGCAACGGTTGATGAAGGAAGACCAACTGATGTCATCTACCTGGATTTTGTAAAGCCTTTGATACATTTACGCACGACATGCTTATCTTAAAATTGAAGAGATATGGATTTGATAGGTAGACTTTTCAATGGATAAGAAATTGGCTGGATGAACGCAGTCAGAGAGTTGTGGTCAATGGCTCCTTGTCTAGGAGGAGACCAGTGACAAATGGTGTCCCTCAGGGTTCTGTCTTGGGACCGGTGCTCTTCAATGTCTTTCTTAATGACCTAGACAGAGGTATCGAGTGCACCCTCAGCAAGTTTGCAGACGACACAAAGCTCAGTGGTGTGGCTGATACGCCAGAAGGGAGGGATGCCATCCAGAGGGATATGGACAAACTTGAAAAGTGGGCTTGTGAGAATCAGATGAAGTTCAACAAGTCCAAGTGTAAGGTCCTGCATCTGGGTAGGAGCAACCCAAGATACGAGTACAGACTCTCACTATAGTATGAGTACAGAACTCCTCATTGAGAGCAGCCGTGCAGAGAAGGACTTGGGGGTCACAATAGATGAAAAGCTGGATATGAGCCAGCAATGTGTACTCGCATCCCAGAAGGCTAACCGTGTCCTGGGCTGCACCAGGAGAAGCATGACCAGCAGGTCTAAGGAGGTGGTTCTGCCTCTCTATTCTGCCCTCATGAGGAGTACCTGGAGTACTGCATCCAGTTCTGGGGTCCTCAGCATAGAAAGGATGTGGATCTCTTGGAACGGGTCCAGAGGAGGGCCACAAAAATGATCAAAGGACTGGAGCACCTCCCCTACGAGGACAGCTAGAGGGAGTTGGGGTTGTTCAGCCTGGAAAAGAGAATGCTTAGAAGGGACCTTATAGCGGCCTTTCAGTAGCTGAAAGGGGATTATAAGGTAGAAAGGGAGAGACTTTTCTCGTCGTTGGATTGCAACAGGACACAGGGGAATGGATACAAGCTGAAGGAGGGGAAATTTAGGCTAGAGATTAGAAGGAGGTTCTTTACCCAAAGAGTGGTGAGGCACAGGAACAGGTTGCCCAGAGAGGTTGTGGAGGCCCCATCCCGGCAGTGTTTAAGGCCAGGCTGGATGTGGCCCTAGATAACCTGGTCTAGTGTGTGTGGCGTCCCTGCCCATGGCAGGGGGGTTGGAAATAGATGATCTTTAAGGTCCCTTCCAACCTGAGCCATTCTATGATTCTATGAAGAAAAAATGTTAACAAGCAACTACAAGTATACCCAAAACTGCACTGCTTTCAGAGAGCATCTGTGCAAGTAGCTCTACAGATACAGGCAGAATAATCAGTCTCCTGTGTGTATAAATGCATCAGCCCAGCAGCTGCTGATCTAAGAGCAGACCTGAAAATGCTTTTTAACACTTTTCAACTTTCAAGTCAGTATCAGATATGCATCTACAGATTTTTTTTCCCGGATTTCCCAAACAAGCACTTTTTACTGATTGCATACTCAAAGGTGGGGGCAACACCAAATGGATTAACTAATATCTATAGGATATGTTGAAGAAACAAATTAAAAAAACAACAGAAGCATGAGCACTCCCAACTGCAAAACAATGCATCGGAAGAGGCACTGAAGTTTTCTATTCACCGTATTTCCAATTCAAGCATGATTTTAGATTGAGAGAGGTTCTACTCCCCATCTACTCTGTCCTGGTGAGGCCGCATCTGGAATATTGTGTCCAGTTCTGGGCCCCTCAGTTGAAGAAGAATAGAGAACTGCTGGAAAGAGTCCAGCACAGAGCCACAAAGATGATGAAGGGGCTGGAACATCTTCCTTTTGAGGAAAGGCTGAGGGAGCTGGGTCTATTTAGCTTGGAGGAGACTAAGCAGTAACCTCATCTATGCTTTTTAATATGTGAAGGGTGAGTGCCAAGAGGATGGGGTCAGGCTCTTCTCAGTGATCCCCAGTGACAGGACATGGGGCAATGGCTGAAAGTTGAAGCATAGGAAGTTCTGTGTAAACACAAAAAAGAATTTTTTCCCAATGATGGTGCCAGAGCATTGGAACAGACTGCCCAGAGAGGTTGTGGAGTCTCCTTCTATGGAGGTATTCAAAACCTGTCTGGACATGCTTCTGTGTGACCTGGTCTACGGAATCCTGCTATGGCAGGGAGGTCGGACTAGATGATATTTCAAGGTCCCTTCCAACCCCTAACATTCTGTGACTCTGTGAGTCTGTGATTTTCTTAAAACTGCTGACACTGTCAAAGAGCTGACTGCTGTAATATATATACAGTTATTTTTCTTGGCAAACTCTTTCATCTTGACAAATGCAGTTGCTAATCTGAGAAGACCTAGCATAAGATACTATTCTACTATTGACCTCAGTGAAGAAACTACCCTTGGTGTATCTCCCAGGATTAGGGACATAGCCAAAATAAATAGAGTACCTTCACCATGTAAGTCTACAATTACAAACATGGGCCATACACTGTCCATATCTGTCTGAGTCTGTAATACAGAAATATTAGCTAAACATAGATCATCTGCCAAATGAGAGAACGATTTTTATAAGATCTGTAGAACTCCAAAGAGCTCAGATTTCACTGAACCACTGTCCAAGGACAACATCTTCACTTAGAATTCAGATTTCATGTTAGTCATGAGTAGTCATTCCTCATCAAAGAATCACAGAATCATTTAGGTGAGAAAAGACCTTTAAGATTATTGAGTTCAACCATTAACGTAACACCGCTAAATCCACCACTACAGGGATGGTAATTCAACCATTTTCCTGGACAGCATGCTCCAATGCATGATAATGCTTTCAGTCAACAAATCTTTCCTAATACCCAATCTAATCTAATCCCCTGATGCGAACCAAGGTCACTTCTTCTTGTCCTATTGTTTGTTGCTTAGGAGAAACCAATAGCCACCTCGCTACAAAATCCTTTCAGGTAGCTGCAGAGGGTGATAAAGTCTCCCTTCAGCCTCCTTTCCTCCAAGCCAAACCACCACAGTTCCCTCAGCTGCTCCTCATCTAAAATAATTGCAGGCTTATCAAACCTCTCCTTAGTTGAGAATCTCAAAGCAATATATTGCTGAAGAACACCAAGATTCAACCCCATGGAGCTTCAAGATTTATCAGTCTTTCAAGGTTTATATTATACTTTATTTCTTTTAACCATGGGTCAGAATAGAATCCTCAGGAAAAATATGAAAGTTCTGCAAATTATTGTCTCAGAGAGTTTTTTAATCCATCACGCCCAACACCCAAACACAAACAAGAATGAAGAAAGGTTTATTTCTCCTTCCCTCAATCTCAGACTGATCTAGATGACAATACTGTGCTTTCAGTGATCGTTTGTTACCCCTTTTGCAGAGACTTAAACTCTTCATCCTTAGCACGTCATTTAGATATGGCGATGTTGGAAGTCTGGCAGAAGTATCTTTCTGATATGTATTTCACAATGATCGATAAGAAAAACACAAAAGAAACAAAAGGCATTGTAATAAAATTAGGAAAAAAACCCTACAAACATGGCACACAATCTTATACAGGTTTGGAGATTATTTTTAAGACTAAAAGAAATGAACATTGTCCCTCTCTCCCAGTTCAAAGCAGCTTGTTTCTAAAGTGCAACACTTCGCTTGATGAGAATTCCAGACAAGCTTTGCTTCGGCAGCCTGGAGCCTCTGCCACCCTTGGCCAGGCAGAAGAATACTTGTTTTCAATAACCCCTGTTAATTTAATTCTCAGGACTATGCAGCCTAAAAATTGCTATTCTTATTCCATGCCAAGGTGATTCCCTATACTGTAAAAAACCCCTAAGTGATAATAAATTTGGGACTATTTTTAACTTAAAAATGTGTATGCTACTATATTTTCAGCAGACTAATAAAATCTGGTGGCATTAATTTGACAGTTTCTAAGAAACAGAAAATGTCACCAGGAAAGCACTGTCGATCACAAATATAGAATTTTACAAATTCTGTAGAAAGCTAAGTCTTCCGAAGCATTTTTTTAATAGTTTGTTTACAATATTAAAATGCACATTTATTTACACAAGAAACTACTAAAACTAATTTTGCTAAGGATTCCTGCACTTCCAATTACATTGTTCTAAAATTACTGAAGGAACAATTTTTGTTTCTCTTTGTTATGTTCTTGTAATTAATTTCTGATACCCAAACAATTTCAGTCTTCTATCGTGAGACTGTCAAATCCTCCATTTCCTCCCTCCCCTGAGAGGTCTTTGTTCCTGATTTGCCTGATTCTCTCCTCCTTCCCAGTTTTCCTCTTCATTTTACTTTCTCACATTCTCTTCACATCCATTTCTCCTCTCTTTGTATAGAGGTCTGAAAGGGCTATAGTTCATTATGCTAAAAGGAATGGGTTTAAAAATCCCTCATCATTTATTTAGGCACTGAAAGTCAACATCTCCATTAAATAAAAAAATTCCACAAGAAGCATATGCTTCCCTCAAATGAGTTTTCAATTAGAATGGTAAATGTCTTCCAACTGATTTATTTTTATATGGCCTTAGTACATCCTGAGGAACCTTGTGTCCTCTATGGCCTGAACAGAGTAAGCATCCCATACTTAACATGGTGCCAGACCTTCTTGCACATGATCAGTAACCCCAGGCAACTATCCAACCAACCACACGTTCTATTGAAAAGAGATAATAAAAGGAACTCCAGAGTAAAAACAGGCACAGAAGCTCCATTGGAGCAAAGTGCAAAATGTCTTGGGCCAAAACACAACTTTGCTACATTGAGCTCCCATGTAAGGCATGCACAAAGGGCACAGGATCAACAGTCCAGGTATCACTAGGAAAAGTAACATTCATTTGCTTTGCAATTCCTTTGCCAATAACACAATAAGGAAGACAAGAAGTAATATTAGACCAGTATCTATGCTGAAGTGTTTACAAACTTTTATAATCATACAATTTATTATCAAAAATCAATTTAATTGAATTTAATTATCAACAGCTTAAATTAATTACTTGTGCAACACAACTCAAGCAAGACTGGGGCTTCCTGTGCTTGCACAGACAGGTATTATCAGAGTGGGTACTGAAGCAAAGCTACAACCTCATTTGATCAATGTCTCCTACTACAGAAACAAGCAAATACACAGCAAAACTGGACAAAAATTTATGGATTTAGATTTGAGATCTTGCATGTAAGAAGGGAGGGAATGTCCACACCACGAGTTCACAAATGCAGAAAGTGTTAAGATGATGTGGCTTTTCTGGCTTTAATGCAAGTTCAGTACATGCTGGGCAAGTGACTGACCTAGACCTTCCAGTTATTTTCCATCCTGCTAGGATAGGTTACCTGATGATGACAGCCCCAAAACCCAGCAACGAGATCCTATGCATTGGTAGGAGGACTAAGATGAACTTTTCAAGCTCCTGCAGATAACCACTGATAAATCCTCAACATGGAAACTAGGAGATTAAATAGTGAAAGAAGTATAATAGCTTTCACTGAGTATTTGTGTATAACAAAAATTACTATGTAACTAGGACTAGTACTTCACAAGTTTTTAGTTGATGCTGATGGTTGAGAAACAAGGTATATGGCAAAGCAGATTGGACATAAGTTGTCAGGGAGGTCTAGTACCACTCCATACCCCCAGTTTATTCAGTTATAAAAGTTAGCACCATTTCCACCAGGGTCATTTTTGCCTCTCAGTGGGAGAGAAAAACAAACTTCAGCTGATAATTGCCCTACACAATTAAAATCCTCTCTGGGCTAGAGTTTCAAGTATTATAGAATACTTACTCAAAAGCACTTAAGGGGATGAGATGCATAAGCCTCACTAGAGCATACACAGACTTCTGTATTAAGTTAATATTCTCTCTCTTTTCCCCATTCATATTAGTACACAGAATTAACAATTCTCTTCTAAGTGTCAGTGGTAATAAATTATAAAAAATAATACTAATGGTAGTACAAGAACAGGAAACTCTCCACAACCTGAGGGTATAGAAGGTATATTTATTACTCCCCTAAGACTTGCTGTACAGACTATATTGCTCAAGTAAGGAAATAAAAGCACAAAACCCAAACCCCACTGTCCTCATAATAATTACATTACAATTTTAATGCAAAGCTATTACGGTTGTTTAATATGATCCTCCTAGAGTTCCAAACAACTGTTTCACATATTGCCTACTTACAAATACATTAAAATGTATCCTAGCTAAATTATTGTTTTGGTTATTTTGGAGTCCATTCATTAGCAGAACCCCTACCTTCTCCATGCATCATTAAAATTCCTTTCTTAATGAATCTCTCCACAAATGAAAGTATCTTATTGACACAATTCAAACACAAGTATATACTGTGTCAACAATGCTAAGTTGTCTTCATTACACAGCAATGAAGAACCAAAACAAAAGCTACAGCACTGCACGTCAGGCTAAATGGTCCCACTTCAGCAAATAGTCTAGAAATGATAGCTTTAAAAGAGAAGAGAATTGATTGATTTAATACAGGAATCTGAAAGACTTACACAAAAAGAGAGATTTGTAACTCCTTGCTTTCTCTAACACGCAGAGAAAGGGGAAAATACATTTTTTCCCCGAGGAAAACAGAGCAGCTGAAGAGAGAATTCACAAAGAAACATAGCTCATTTTGAACATTCACCCTTCTTATAGTCACACATTGCAGAATGAAATGACCAAAGGTAGAAGGCAAAAATGAGACACTACATGTAAGAAAGAATCAAATGCTATATTAATTAAAGTTAGTTATATTAAATCACATACTCTTTATATTACTTCCACCAACTTGAGCAGAAGTATCAGTTCCAAGTAAATACCTAAAGCTAGCCAGCGTACATCTGTGTCCATATCAAGAAACCATATGAAATTCAAAGATGTGAACTGAGAAATGAAGGCATGCCCTGGCACAAAGACATACACATATGAAATCAATCCTGGCCGAGGGCCATGTCTACAGCTCATACACTGCTGTGGATCCAGTGAGGCACGCAGAACTAGTTCATGCCAGTTATTTAATATGCAAAGTAGAAACCTGAAAATATAAATCCAAGTATAGGTGTATCATACACAGTGTAGCAGATGCATGTACAAAATATGCACCAATTAAAAAAAAAAAAAAAGGCGCTGCAGATGTTATTCTTTTAGCCTCAAGGAAAAAGTACTTCTACTGACATTTTTGAGCTATGGCTACATGTCATGTATGGAGTCTCTATACCAACATCAGAAAACCAACTACATGAATTACAAAGTACTCATATGTATTTGCACTTGCCTTAATTTTATCCTAAGATTTCCTTTTTTTTATATGAAAGGACAGCCATCTCCTTAAACACTCCGATAGATTTTCCAGATACTATTTTTATTAGTAGAATTCAGTGAAATACAGGATTGTACTGAAGAATTGAGAAACCTTATAGGCTCTTCCTTCCACATCTACTACATGTGAACTGTACTGTAAACAAATTGTTACAATGGGACAGCCAGGTCCAACAAACAAGAGTGTTAGATTAACACTGAGTTCCTCCATTTACACTATTGTCTTATACTAAGAACAGATAGTTCAAGACAAAATGCAAACATTCCTTTATGAGATGAAGATTAATGGCTGCCACTTTTTAAATGGCTGAAATCTTTTCCAAGTGAGCAGAGTAACTGAAAAGCATCCATAAGCAAGAACCTCTTACCCTTTGTTACAAAATGTAGAAGTCACTTTCCTTTAATCATATATGCTTGTCAAAGTTGCAGTTAATAAACACTTACTATGGATTTGATACAATAACCTAACGCAATAAGGTGAAGCACAAAGACAAGATTTTATTTTGTTATCTGGAAATCAGATGTCATGGTCCCAGGTTCTTCACAGCCATTCCCAAACTGAATGATGAGGTAGAGGGATCCCACCGAGCAGGTCAAGAAAAACAAAAGCCAAGATGAGTATAGCTTGTCTCTCACAAAATTACAAAAGAGCAACTATTTAATATAAAGGAAAATATCTGTGTAAGAACAAGTGGATGAGTGCTAGTTCACTACTTACAGTTAGGTCAGACATGGAAAAAGTTTACCATATATAGAGATTTATACAATTACCAAGTGGATTACCATGAAAGGATTGCCCAGAAATAGCTTAGATTCAGTGCTACAGATTCCATTAAATTTTATATTCAAATTGTCTGTCAGGTTTCTCACCAGAATACATTATCTTCAGAAAGTCCCTCTCATTCTCAGCAGTACTATTAGACAAACCCCAAAGCATGTCTTAACACATGCCCACTCCTTTCCCAGTTCCTCTGTCCTTACGCGCAAGAATGTGGCTGCCTAGTTATCAGAATTACCTGTTTTAGCTGACACACATAGCCATAATAGTTACAGTCATAACACCATCACCACTGCCTTACAGTGTTTAATTAAAGGTAAAGAAATTTTCCAATAGCTAATTCTCAATTAGCCAGCTACAACCACAGCCAAGTGGGAGGAGAACTGCTCCTGAAGCCTTAACTGGTCTGTGTGCAGCAAGGATGTGCCAGCTTCTGCCACTGCTGCAAGACAGTGAGAGATTGACTCAATGTGATTTCTGCATAAAAACGTGCATCTGAAGGGACAAATGTTACAGCATATATCAGCTCTCCTCAGGCATCAGAGGAACTAAACACTACAAGGTGCCTGCCTAACGAAACAGAAAACAGACCACAGGGGAGAAAGGCAAGATGCTTATGGCTTTCTCTATCAGAATGTGTGTGCCACACAGCTATGTCAAGTATGACAAATGTTTAAAATATAAGGGATGAAGCAAAACAAGCTTAAAAACAAGGAAGAGTGAAACGTTCTAACTAACAGGAGACAAATGTGCAAACAAGGACAGTAAGTTACAGTGGTACTGAAGGTTCTCAGTTAACTAAATATTAAATTCCTGAGAGACCAGCTTCATATTGTATTTAATTCCACCTAAACAGTGGGCAGCCATCAAGAAAAGACATTCCCTCTTTCCACTCCTCTCCCCACTTTTACTGTTATAAAGGCCCAACAACCCACTTAATATCTCCCTTGTGCTACATCCAACAACTATGCAGCTATAATCATCAGTTCTCTAACAAATCAACTCACTGGTGGAAGGGAAGGAATATTAATATATCCACATATCCCTCTTTACCAGGGGGCAATGAAAAAGCTGCCGTTAGGCAGTCTGCAGCTAGTTTGTATCATGTGCAATGAGGAACTGAACACTGGAACTGCATAGCCTCTGCACCCACACTCTCCTGAATGTTTCACCCATTTCGACCTTAAATTTGCATTATCTGCTTTGAATGTTCCAATCTAGACAGCTGTACACATGAGAGACCATCTTCATTATGAAGATATTTTCCCTATCTAGTCCCAAAATTACAATGCAAATCTTTCAGATATATCACGGAATGTCAAAGCCTCCCTCCACTCCCATACTAGCATGGCCACAAGCTGAACTTTGAAATTTTGTTCTTGTAAATCATCAAAAAGCTAAGCAATGAAATGCCAAGTCCTACGGTACCTATCCACAAAGACTTGAAGTACCAACCGCATAAGTTGTTCAAAGAAAATGGGAATGTAAAGATTGCACACCAAAAGGCAAAAAAAGAAAAAAAGATAACATAAAGATGTTAGGTAGGCAGATAAATGGACTACCTTATAAGTTTTACACTAGCCACAGCAGGTGAATACACAGATTTCTGCTGGGGAAGCAAAGATCATCTAAGTGCTGAAACTGTAAGTGCTCTTGCTGCTTGAACCGCAGGTATCATCATGATGGCAAGCTCTGACAGGTCTGGTTTAGTATTGATAAAGCATCATAAACTAATCTCAGAATATTACTACAAAGAAAAGTAGCATTATTCCCATGCAATACCAGTGAAATTGAGGTACTAAAGATGTTGATAGTTAAAACTGTTTTCTGGCTTTCAGACACGTAATACAGGCTTGTTTTTTGTAAGAACAAAGTATTTTCTGCAACAAGCTGCACTCACTACACTGATCATTTGTTCTGTGATCATACAAAACCAAGCAAGTACCAGCTGAGAGGCACAAAAAATGAAAAAAATTATTTCTGATTTTTGCCAACATAGTTAGATACCATATACTACAAAACAGGAACTCTTTGGTCTTTAAAACATACTAACCTTTCCACCAAATCCCTATTGTAAAGTCACCGGGTAAACATCTATGCATATGGAATAAGTACCCTTTCAAACAATCTACTGTGTTCATCAGATTCATTCTGGCAACACACTATGAGGTTTTACCCCTACAGTAACCCCCTTGAAACATGTAGTTTCCCTCTCCAAAACTGCTACACAAGAGGTATCATCTTCCCCAACAACTATGTCAGCCTTTGTTTTCAGCCCCTGTACCACCAGACCTCTATGGTTCTCTGAGGGGTTTGCTGTGTGGGATAGCAGCAATTGCAGCTAGAGGAGATGAACATTGCATAATGCTAGGTGTGTATTTCACCCCAAGTTTAAAGTCTCTGTGCAGGCACAAAAATCCCAAAGAAAGCCAAGTCAGCAGAAGACAATTATGAGAGAGAAGGACTTAGGACAAAAGAGTATCTGCATTAGGCACCTTAAGCCTGTATTTTTTACAGACAAATAAACACATGAACAACTGAAAGCATGACAAAAACTCTACAAAAAGAAGGAGAGAGCACAAACAAAACTTCAAAATTCTGTCTATAGTGCTGTGGGTTAATCAGTAGATATAAAATACATTAATTCTGTTTTGCCTTATGAACTGCCCTATTTTTACATCTAACAGCTGCTTTTCACTCTCACACCATACCAAATAGTGTTCCTTCCACTAAAGAAGAGTGATAACAGCTACAAATTTGTCAAGAAATAACACCCACCACAGTAATTAAAAGCTAGTAAATAATGAGTAAATGGCTCTGCTGTTTTCTCTGAAAAAGGTGTTAATACCTTGGAAATTGGAAATAACTTTCAAAACAAATAGACAGTCCAGTCTCCAGTGCTCTCTTCTGAGATCTCTTCGGGACTGAAGGGAAGGACACACAGACAGAAATGCCATGCTGAAGATGGGCTGATAGGTAGGGCTTACCTGGCAGGCAGGCAAGCCTCAAGCTTGAGGGTTAACCTGGGCTCTCAGAAGGTGGTTTACACAGATGAGAGCCAGCACAGAAGATCTTGACCCAGGGTCACAGGATGTTTCACAGCAGTAAAGAAATAACCCAGTAAGCCTCTGTGTATACTGTGGGCTAAATTAAGAAAGGAGCTCTTGTCAAACCTACCCTTCCACTTTTTTCCTTTATCTCTCATTTGACAGCTACTTCTTACAGCATAAATCCACTCTGGAGATGAAGCTCTGTAAGCAAATGTCAGTGACTAGTGCAGAGCCTGAACCCTCAACAGCAGCACTAGAATTTGCAGGCTACATGGTAAACACATGGAGGGAAAAAAAAAAAAAAAGAGTGGTAGCACAAAACCCAAAGAAATGTGGAAGCTACAATCACCTGACCCAAACTCCATCTCCTATTGACCATAAAGGAGATGAGAGATGTAGCTTTGCTTGTTATGTGCATCTAATTCGCTGTCGTGGTTCAACCTTTCTCGAAGCTGCCCCCACCACTTTGCGTTTGGAGGAGGACCCACATCAGTCAAGAGATGAAGCAAGTAAGTCTGACCTGTTTCTAAAAAGCCCATACCGATACAAAGCACATGGTCCAAACAAACCTGCTTTTCGTTCTAGCTACGGAGACATATTACACGCTGCTCAGACAATAGTGCTTTTCAAAAACACCAAGAGTGACCAGGTAGACCTGCAAATGAAAGCCAAGGACAAAACAATCATCTGGGAAGATCTCACTTCCCTAGGGGAGATCAGCTGAATTCACACTCTAAGCATATTTAGGATATGTGACAACCTTTTTCCTGACAAAGCATTTCTAACACAACCAAAACAACATTTACAAAACAAAATGTTTTCTATGCAGAAAGCACAACAGTAGAACCATTTCTCACAAAGGGACAAATATATAGTACTGAGAGCTACTTTGTACAGAAGCTTCCGGTTCCTTAGAAAAAGAAGCCAGATATCTACAGATGTTCTGTAGCTACAGACATTGTAACATATATACATATATATATAGAGAGAGAGGTAGATAGAGGGCACTTTCACAGCAGAATCAGAGCACTTATGCACAAATGGGTGCAAGGTTAGGAGAGCCTAAGTTTTTGAATAGAAGATATCTGCTTATACAGCTGGGTTTCCTATGCAAGCCAGCAAAGAGTAGCGGAGAAGTGTGACCAGTACATCTCATCCATCAGATAGCAGTTCTGCACGGCAGGAGCACAGAGTTGCTGCTTTGCTTCCAAATGTGTTTACAGACCTCCGTGATAGTGCAATTTCAGCAGCAGACCTTGGTGAAACACTCTGGAAGGGATGCTGTTTAGAAACAGCATTGGCAGCAGCCATTTACATAAATACGATTCCTCTTTCAGAAAAGAGGAAGTTCTTCAAAGAATAGAAGCCAGGGGGCTGATGTTCCCACCACTGCCTCCAGAGAGTACACAGATGACTTGCTTTAACCCCCAGCCCTGTACTGCTCTAAGGCTGCACACCAGATACTCTTTTTTAAGAAATTTATCCAGTAAAAAACAGTTAATAGGACCATATATTTTAATTTTAAAGAGTCTCAGCACTAATGGATTAAATACATGACAGCATAAAAATGTTACTCATCTTTCTTTCAGGTTCAGTGAACATCTTCCCAGTTTCCAGTGCTACTGCAAGTATGAAAAAGGAAGGACTGAACTAAATCAGACTCTCCCTCAAACATATTTTTTATCATGTCTGTTGAAAGAAGTGCTCAAAGGTTTATTTTAAAGTGAATCAGTGGAGTTAAACAGGTTTTGGTGAGGTAAATAAATCCTCTGACAAATAAAATGCAGACTGCTATCCTGATCTGACTTAATTTCCCTGAATCACAAAAACTGTCCTTGGTGTCTCACTTCACTGAAGATTTTTGTTTCATGCAGGTTTTATTTGCTACACCTATATGAACCATGAGGGGTTTATTTAAAACTACCTTAGGAACAGATATAAACATTTGTTTAACATGCTTCAA
This sequence comes from Galbula dea, assembly GCA_013399015.1. Taxonomy (NCBI): domain Eukaryota; kingdom Metazoa; phylum Chordata; class Aves; order Piciformes; family Galbulidae; genus Galbula; species Galbula dea. Next base: position 42,777 of record VWZX01006538.1, read on the forward strand.
TTACATTTAAAACTTTTTATGGATTTTGTGCAAATCTAGGTTGGTTTTATAAGAGCTGTTACAATTTAGGATCAACGTGATTCAGTCTGAGGTGTGGGAAAAGAAGCATACAAGAAGATTAGGAAACAATGAGTTTCTTCCTTTTTTTTTTCTTGACTATAAGTCCATCAGATTTTATTGATTTCAAAGAAAATTGTTCACAATTTAAATGTCATTGGTAAGGGAAGAAAGGAACTTGCTGATCTGCAAAACAATTGGCAACTTACAGAATCATAGAATTGTCAGAGTTGGAAGGGACCATAAAGATCATTTAGTTCAACCCTCCTGCCTGGCAGGGACACCTTCCACTAGATCAGGTTGCCCACAGCCCCATCCAGCCTGGCCTTAAAAGCTGTCAGGGCTTTCACAACCTCTCTAGGCAACCTGCGCCACTGTCTCACCACCCTAACAGTGAAGAACTTCCTCCTAATATCTAATCTAAATCTACTCTCCTCTAGTTTACATCCATTCCCCCTGGTTCTATCGCTACCTGACCTCCTAAGAAGTCCCTCACCAGCTTTCTTGTAGGCCCCCTTCAGATACTGGAAGGCCACAATAAGGTCTCCTCGGAGCCTTCTCTCCTCCAGATTTAACAACCCCAACTTCTTTCCTTCTTCCTCTAAGGGAAAAAAAATATATGGCATAAATGCCAGTGTCAGTGCAGACTAACACATATCCTTTAGTTTATGTTAGCTATTTCTTGCATTATCAGTATGAAAATAATGGTACTCTACTGGTTTTCTCTGGTTTTGAGTTAATTTTAATCATAGTAGCTTGTATGGTGATTTGGACATGTAACCAGAGTCATGCTGATGACACAGGATGTTTTAGTTACTGATGGGCTTATATAACATCTAGGTCATTTCTGCTTCTCATGCTGCCCCATCAGTGACTAGCCTGCAGGTGGACAAGAGCTTGGGAGGGGACACTGCTGGGACAGCTGCTCCCAAGTGACTCCCAATGTGGGGAGCGAGCACGTGGCTGTGTGGGCCTGAGCTGCCCATTGGCGTTAATCACAACAGGTACAGTGTGAGAAGGCAGCTTGTAACAGTATATGCTGTGAAATTAGATTCCTTGTAGCAGCACAAATGTCTCCAAATATAAGTATTTCCGTAAACCTTCAAATACATCTAGATCCACTTCTCTTATCTCTCGTCTCCATTTTCCCTCATGATGCTCCCAGAAAGACTATAAGTCCCCAAATCAAAGGCAAAATGCTTTGAAAAGCATCAAGGATATTATGTTTTCAGTGATGCCCAGTCTTGTTTCAGGGTTTTACTTTTGCAATACCATGAGACCTTTTCTTAAAGGTCTCCTGCACAACAGGACCAGCAACAGACCCAATAACTCACTGCAGCTCCCATCACTAACTACCTAGCACACTCCCCAAATACTTCTGCAGACTTATAGAATCATAGAATCATCTGTGCTGGAAGGGACTTCAGAGATCATCTAGTCCAACCACCCCTATAGTGAGCAAGGACATCCCCAACTAAATCAGGTTGCTCAGAACCTTGTCTAGCCTCACTCTGAATGCCTCCAGGGACGGGGCCTCAACCACCTGCCTGGGCAACCTGTTCCAGTGTTCCACTACCCTCATGGTAAAGACCTTTTTCCTAATATCTAATCTAAATCTATTCTTCTCTACTTTAAAACAATTACTCGTCGTCCTTTCGCTACATGCCTTTCTAAACAGGCCCTCTCCAGCATTTTTGTAAGTTCCCCTCAGGTACTGGAAGGTCACTATTAGAACCCCCCGAAGCCTTCTCTTTTTCAGGCTGAACAACGCCAGCTCCCTCAGCCTGTCTTCGCAGGGGAGGTGTTCTAGCCCCCTGATCATTTTCATAGCCCTCCTCCGGACCCGCTTCAGCAGGTCCATGTTCTTTCTGTGTTGAGGGCTCCAGAGCTGAACACAGTACTNACCCCCCGAAGCCTTCTCTTTTTCAGGCTGAACAACGCCAGCTCCCTCAGCCTGTCTTCGCAGGGGAGGTGTTCTNCTTGTTAAACCTCATGACGTTCATCTGGGCCCACCTCTCCAGCCTGTCCAGGTCCTTCTGGATGACATCCCGCCCCTCCAACTTATCAACAGCACCACACAACTTAGTGTCATCAGCAAACTTGCTGATGGTGCACTCAATCCTGCTGTTGATATCGTTTATAAAAATATTAAATAGTACAGGTCCCAGTACAGACCCCTGAGGGACACCACTTGTCACTGGTCTCCATCTGGACTTCGAGCCATTGACCACTACCCTCTGGATGTGACCATCCAGCCAATTCCTCACCCACTGAACAGTCCACCCATCAAATCCATAGCTCTCTAATTTGGACAGTAAAATGTTGTGGGGGACCATGTCAAAGGCCTTACAGAAATCTGAATCATTACCTGAGCATCCCTATCTGTAATCTCTTTATATGAGTACATTTACATGAACCAGAATTATAATCCATATTTAAAATCCTACTGACAATTAGACAGATGTTACAAATCTCTCTTTCACCTTTATGCATGCAAATATGCAAATAATTAGTTTTGAGGCTGCAGCTTAAGAGTAAAGCATTTTAGTAAGAAACCAAGGCTATATACATGCAAAAGTTATTCTATAATTAAGACAGTTTTAGTTTGTTTGCCTGAAAATGAAATGTTAGTTCAGCCAAGAGATCGATCTAGTGATTGCTAGTACAGTTTGAAGTCATGCTCATAAATTATAGGGACACAAATTAATTTAAAAACAAATTTGAATCTGATCACCATATACAGTATGGCCACCATTAAAAATGTCCTATGATTTTATCAGACTGCAATCTTTTATGGGCAGTTTCACCAACACACTATTTATCCTGAGTTTTCTTTTTTTAAAAAAACGCAAAATCTAAAATGGCCCAATTATTTGTAAGAATGAGACTAATAAAGACAACGTTCTTTATCCATATGAGTAAACACAGGCATTTTTGCAAGACCTGTAAGCCTCATGCTTTATGTCAAGAACATAATGGTTGGCAAAAGAGAGGCAGATGTCTCAGGTATCTGTCCATATGAGCTTTTGTCTGTAATGCATATTGATAAAACCTGTTATATTCTACACAGCTACACTGAATACATACACATTTACGCACTGCTCTGATTTCTACTCTATTTTTCTGTAGCATATTTTGTCCCTGTAAATACAGCGACAAAATATATTTTTCCCTTTACTCAGATCCTATTTTAACCACTTCAGTGTATAATGGTACATTTCTTTAGAATAACTTATTTTTAAATCCTCTCCCCTTTTTTCAAGAGGTTTTTTTGTTTTATTTGTTTGTTTTCCAGACACAATCTTCCCTCACATGCTCTTATTGGTGGCATTTTTTCCTCTAACTAAAGGTCTAAAACCTAACTTTCCATCTCCTCTTCCAAAGTATGTATGTATTTCCTTTTTGCTCCCTGCCCTTTCTATCCAGCCATCTTTGGCCTCAGTTTCTCCATTACTGTCTCCTTGCTACCCCTGTCTCTACATCCATTCTGGCTTTGACTGGGTAAGGCAGCTCTAGCACATTCAGATGAAGACTGGCTTTGTGTAAGCTAGGTTGAGCTACTGTTTTGAATTGGATTTTCAAACCACATCACTACTGGAAGGCATGAAGCTGGACATGGGGTAGTGAAAGACTGTTACTTCTTCAATGTCCCAAAGCACACCAGTGAATTCAGGGATATAGCCTGATGTCACTAAACCTTTGCATTTGTAGACTTCCAGTGAGTTGCAAGACTTATATCGACACTGCATTAGGCCAAGACTTCTGTCATCATATAGTTTTAAAATTGACTTAACAGCACTTCACATCACTGAGCTCTGCAGATGTCCACACTGATGTAACTATATGTCACCTTCTCCATGCAATTAAATAACACCGTAAATATGATTTCAAATATCTGAATGCAAGTATATGAATTCATACAGTACAGATGGTCAGGTTCATAAACTCATGACTGGATTACACTGTTTCATCCATGCAATACCAATCTGTGAAAGATATTTTAATCTAGGCTTTCTCCTCAATTACCTCTAGCTTCTTCAAAAAATAGCATCTGAGAAAGAGAACACACAAGAGCAGAAACCGGTTATAAACCACGTTGTACCAAGGCAGTTTGAGGTTAAGTTGCAAGAATGAGATACATTTATTAGGGGACCAGACTACATAGATTTTACCAGTAGGAAAAAAAAAAAAGAAAAAAAAAAAGAAATTGTTTTTCTTTACTGATGAAATACATCCTAGATGTCAAGGGCTTGATGTATCCTTCACAATTCAGTGGCTCCCAAATCTCACAGATGGTATGCTGGAGCTGCAATTGTCATTTTACTCGAAACACCATAGTGAGGCAAGAATCTCACAACTGCTTTGTATTAAAAGATTAATTTAGAGCAAAATTGCTTGAAAAATACATGAAGCTATGTCAACCGACATCAGATGAGTTTCACTTTACAAAAGGAACTCACTAGCTGACCCAGGAGATATAAGGTTGAATACTCATTAAAAAGTCTTCTGACATCTCTCTTCATAACCAGCCATGTCCCCTGAGACCCTACATTTCTGCTCCAGAGCCTGCATCCAAGATGCCAGTGTCCAAGCATTCTTACAAAATTAGTCACGGGCGTACAAAGGGATTTAGTGATTGTGAGACCAAAGTTTAGAAACCTCCACAGCTAAATGACAAGCAAGAAGGGATCTGGGAAATGCAGAGGTTTTAAGAAACATTTAGGCTGTTTTCAGGCCAGAGAAGCCTGATTGTGGGGATGGATGCTCTGTGGAATCTCACAGTTGAGCATCCTGATACCACTACCCCTGGCATTAGAGCAGGATCGTACGCTACTGAGGAAAGGGAACCACCATCACAAACATTTAATCATATTATGGAACAAAATGGCATGATGCTGGACAGAAAGCACATACTTAAATTCCCTGAGAGTGCATGTCCCAACACAAGCCTGGCAGCTTTGCCTACTGGGCACCTCAAGACACATTCCCTTTGCAAAGCCTCTCCTCAACAGCCTACCAGTTCTGCTGGGAGCTGGGTCTCCACACCAGCATCTCTTGAATGCACAGGAAACCAGATGCAGGTCAGAATGTGAGACTGGTGCTGTATTTAATTCCACAGATACTTGGGAGAATGGTTCAAAGGCCAACAAGTTACATTTCTCTTAAACACCCAACTGCCTCATTACTAGTACACTGGCACTTGCTCAGCATTTTCACCCATGTTCACTTTCAATGGAAAATAAAGTTCTTTTAGATTTTATTCTTAAAGATGAATGTTTTCACCATGCTGTTTCTCATGACAACTCTGCAGGGTCATTTGCCATTTTACTGGTGTAACTGTTAAGTAACCGGTTGTGAAATAATTACAGGTGAAAGTTCAGTGACTCAACTTCCCATCATCAACACAAATATGTGCATGTATCAGAAACATAAACATGCCATGTTGCATGTTGAAGGATCCTGATGGAAATCTCAGGTAAAGCAGAATCTCTCACAAGTTTAATTAATGGATAGTCCTCTGACCAGTTATTCTTCTCTCAAATTGCTATGGACCACAACACTAGCCATGTGAAATGGCCATTACCGAAAATTGCACCAACAAAGGAATAACTGAGTACCTGAAGCCTCTGCATATAAATATACATTATATACAAACAGAAGGTTTTAGATAGATAGATGGCCAGGCAGATACATAACGTTAAGTTCTTTGAGTGTAAATAAAACCAGTATCTATGCTTCGGCTTTAAGGATATGACTGCAGCTACAGGTATTAAGACAGTAAAACTCATCAAAGCAATTCAAACTATAAGCGGAATTCTTCAAAATGAAATGTGGCTAAATATTAAATATTTGCCTGAGTTACCCCAATAATTTCTAACTGAAATAAATGGAATGATAAAGGCAAAATATTACTGCATAAAGGAAATTAAACTGTGCTTTCTCTTTTGTTAGGTTTATGTCATCTCTCCAGTTTACACTATCTATAGGTGGAGAGGAATAGGCTAAATGTAGAAACATGTTATGTATTTTGTGACAGTCAAAATACCAGCCAGGAGCATAATGAAAATGTTTATATGAAAAATCTCCTGAAACTTCCAAGGTATAAAAATAAAAACCTCAATAGTTCTGACCACCTGACTTCAAAACAGAAATAATCTATACAGGAAAGTCCCATTATCACCCTAGCCCACTTAGCTTTCACCTCACAATTCAAGGATTTTCAGTAGAGTACATTATCTAGTAATAATGAGCATACCGCAATCATTAGACATTGAAATCACTGAAGTTTGAGAGCTGTAAAGGTTTCTCACNAAGAGAGAAAATACATGAGGTAAAAACATGAGTAAAAAAGGTATTTACATTGTGTTCATTGTATTTTAAAGTATATTCATTACAGACGAAAGTAGATGCCAACAAATAACATCTTATTCTGCCACTGGTTAACAGTCTCCTTAATAAAGATACTTTTCCACACACAGGAAGACCACCACTTTGCACTGATGTAACTCAGAGCTGAATGCTCTAACCCATGCTCTTTCTTTTCACTACTCCCTCTAGATTTCTCTCCTATAGTCCTTCATGCAACAGCAGCAGCAACAAAAAGGACAGCTAACTTCTTCCTGTGACAAGACTCTGCTGTGTTCAGGCACACATTAGTGCTCCTCCAAGCAATGGTGCACAACCTCTGCCACCCTCCTGGCCATTGTGGCAACTTACCAAGAAAGTGAGAGGCAAAATTCATTTGCATGTATATTTTAAAACTGCACAGAGATTTGAATCAGAGAAAAAATGAAAAGGGGGGGAAAAAAAGAGTAATTCTTATTATGGAGAACTCAGATTGTTCAGAGCTATAAAACCTCTGTGAAAGAAGAAAGAGAAAGCTGACACCACGTGTCTTAAAATCAACATGCACGCAAGCACTGCATATGGTCTGGAACGGCTGCATATCCTGCAGCTTTGTGCATGCTAGATTACTATATGAAATTAGCACTGTAAAAGAGATACTCTCTGCTTAGCTCCTCTCCAGGTGAAAAATTTTATGCTTAATCTTGAGGATGCTGAGCCCTCTGGAAAGTAGAGGCAATGAGAAAGGTCTGTGATCCATCTTCACCTGTTTGATGAGCTTTTTGCTGGCAACAAAGGGAGTTTTCCCTTCTCACGCATTATTTCATTGAAGTTGTTAATTCTTTATTTTACCTGACTCTGTCCTGCGGAGCCACAGTTGATGCTTGTCCTGACAAAGGAGGGCAGTCATTCAGAAGCACATGTCCCACAGCAGCCTGCAAGCCTCTGCCCCACAGCAGTGAACAGCATTGAGGCATCATGCTGCTCCACCTGGAGAAGCTCTCTGATCATTTTGATTGCAAATGGTCACTTCAGGTAGATCCTAGTGCTATATTGACTGAGGTGTAGAAGAGCAGCCTTCAGGGAGGGTATAGGCACAAGAATTTTACTCTCCCTCCATTTTTACGATTGTGGAGGGCATAGTCCATGCCTGTTCCTCCAAGCCAAGTCCATTTATCGTCACACCACCTCACCAGACTTCCTTAGCCATATAGGCCCTGTGTGCTGAAGTAACATTTCACCCATTCGGCATCTAGCGGTCTGGGAATGTGCACAAGAGGCAAACCTGTTTCTCAGGCCCGATTCTTCAAAACACCACAGACATACTCAACGAGTCCAGCTGACACCAGTGAAACTCCACCAGCAGGACTGCAATAGGGTAAGTCTTTCATCTGTCACTTATATCATCACAAATCAAAGCAGAAGCCAAGCAACGAAAACCTCAAACAGCACCACAGAGGGGAAAACGTCACCCTCAACCAGTTTCATATTACTATATAAACAATAAAAAGAACATTGTAATGACCCCCAAAGCAAGTACTGAACACCCTGGGAAGTGCAGAGTGACAATTAATAGCACTACGCACCTGATGAAATATGCATTGTTACTCACAGAAATATCAGAAGGCTTCCTATATTCGAGGGAACAGAATTAAAATATAGCTACTGGAGAGAAACTCCCATGGCCCATAAAAAGTGCCTTTTAAAGAATAAGTAGCCTGTAAATTGAGGAATAGGAAACCATACAAAGCAACATCTATTTTTTAATCTGCTTTGCAGTTCTATTTAAAACATCTTGTAAAAAGCTTAAGACCATACAACTTTTATTGGTTCAAGATAAAATGCACTCTTACGCCTGTGCAGTATCTACAGTGAAGACCTAGAATATGTACTGCCTCTAAACATCTTTGTGCAGTCTTTGGTGCAACAGAAATCTCAAAAACATTCCAGATAAAAAAGATTTTTAAACTTAAATCATCAAACAACCCAGCCTGCAGCTGCAATTTGGCTTTTTTTTTTTTTTCTAGCCACTCACATGTCATACATCAAAACCAGAACAACAAAAAGCAGTGAAAGTGTGATCACTGATTAACAGTTTGGGCACCCATTGTTATTCTACTGAAACTTCCCAAGAACCAAAGCAATTTTAAGATAGATTATATATACATAGATATGTATATACAGAAATATACACAATCTGAAAAGAACTAGGAGATAAGTGATCTACAGCTGCTCTGTGTTGTTAACTGCATAGTACAGTTGTTTAATACCAATCATTTCATGTCTGTCTGCTTCAACAATACGAACACAACAGATAACAGTTTTTGTCAGAATAAATCAGTATGCAGATCACCTCTGGAAAAAAAAAGGCCAGAAGAAAGAAGGGTGGAAAATTACAGCTTGAGAAGCAATGGAAAGACATTTTAAGAAGCCTCTGCTCTCCAGTGGCACAGCCAAAATGCTAACAGGATGGTCAGGGTTGGTGTGAAACCTCTAACTTCTGTATGACAAAGTCATTATTATTATTCAAGGGGGAGTGCAGAGGTGGTATTTTCTGTGGAACAAGACATTCCTTGTGCCAGAGGGATCCTGTGGGAATATCCACATGGATACATAGACAGGCACGTGCAACAAAAATTAAGGAAGACTTTTGCAGTATCCAGGATATTGCCATTGCTTATGGGGTTGCACCAAATACAAACATGAGGCTTAAATGTTACATTGCTGAGAACATCTGTTTGCTACGCAGTAAAATTTCTCAAGTCCCTATCACATCAGGCATGTATGCCCCATTTTGGTTTCATCATCTCTTGCTCTTCAACACAAGCTATTCCCATAATAATTTATATCTCACTTTATCAGCATCCATGAAACTTTTCGTTGTCTGTCACCAAACATGTAAACATAAATAATGTGTAATTTCACTTCGGTATTTAACTAATCATGCATATACTGAACTATTATACTAGAAGTCAATAAAGATAACATATTGCACTTATATTTTACTTGGCTCTATTTAAATTATAGCCAGGCCATCAGAGCTTTAGGTTGATATGACTTTACTGAATTCCACGGCAATTTGTCAATTTAAATCAGCTGAGAATGTGGTAATGATGTCACATCACACAAAGTACAACAGACAAATAACTTGGAACAGAATACACACGGGAATACACTGTAAGCAGCCACAGTAACATTGAAGCGCTCATTTTTACCAGTCATTTATGATTATTTGCTCAGCAAGTACGTCACAAGCTCTGCAAATGTTACATACACTAAAATATTCTGCAAACATGCTTCAGAAACTGCCACACAAGACAAGACATGGCACCTTTCACTGAGGCCTTTCATCAAGTCAAAGACTTGACCCACTCTGCTGTTGGCTGATGCCTTACTAGTAAGGGAAATGAGGAAGACCTCTGTAGCCAGTATTAAGGCTTTTCTTGACACTAAATGTCAATCAGTTTCACAGAATCACAGAATGTTAGGAGTTGGAAGGGACCTCGAAAGATCATCTAGTCCAACTCCCCTGCCACAGCAGGATTCCCTAGACCAGGTCACACAGAAGCATGTCCAGATGGGTTTTGAATACCTCCGGAGAAGGAGACCCCACAACCTCTCTAGGCAGTCTGTGCCAGTGCTCTGGCATACTCACTGGGAAAAATTTTTTTCTTGTATTCACACCAAACCTCCTATGCTTCAGCTTATAAACACTGCCCCTTGTCTTGTCACTGGGTTTCACTGAGAAGAGCCTACCCCATCCTCCTGACACTCACCCTTCACATATTTAAAAGCATAGATGAGGTCACCCCTTAGTCTCCTCTTCTCCAAGCTAATGACACACAGCCCCCTCAGCCTTTCCTCATGTGGAAGATGTTTCACCCCCTTCATCATCTTCGTAGCTCTGTGCAGGACTCTTTCCAGCAGTTCCCTATCCTTCTTCAACTGAGGGGCCCAGAACTGGACACAAGATTCCAGATGCAGCCTCACCAGGATAAATGGGGAGAAAAACCTCTCTTGACCTACTAACCACATCCCTTCTAATACATCCCAGAATACCACTGGCCCTCCTGGCCACAAGAGCACACTGCTGGCTCATGGNGGCCTCCAACTAGACTCCATCCCACTGACCACAACTCTCTGACTTCTGTCCTTCAACCAGTTCACAGTCCACCTCACTACCCAATCAGCCAGACCACACTTCCTCAGTTTAGCTGCAAGGATGCTGCGGGAGACAGCGTCAAATACTTTACTGAAATCAAGAGAAACCACATCCACTACTCTACCGTCATCTATCCACCCTGTTATGTCCTCATAAAAGGCTATCAGGTTGGTCAAACATGACTTGCCCTTGGTAAACCCATGCTGACTGCTCCTAATGACCCCCTTAGCCTTGATATGCCTAGAGACAGAGTCGAGGACAAATTGTTCCATCACCTTTCCAGGGACGGAGGTGAGGTTGACTGGTCTAGAGTTATCCGGCTCCTCCTTCCTGCCCTTTTTGAAGACTGAGTGATGTTTGCCTTCGTCCAATCCCCAGGCACCTCTCCTGTCCCCCAGGTCTTACCAAAAATGACGGACAGTGGCTTGGTAATGACTTCTGCCACTATGTCCTCCATGAATAAAATCAATAGCTTTTGTAATTTTTAATCTTACTCATGTAGCTGCAACTTCTGTTCTCTTCATGGACAGCAAATGCATAATCTCTATTAGCACCATGGGAGGCAACCGTCTTCCACACATCCATGCCTGCCTTGAAGCCAGAGAGTGCTTTATGCAAAAAGTATACATACTCTGTACCTCTGTTGTCCTCAGCAAAAGCCATTTTTTAGCTGAACTACAGGATGCATGCGTTTCTTCATGCCTTAAATAAAGGCAGACATTTTTATGAAATAGTAATTCTTAATATCTAGTTATTGTTCTTTAAGCAGAGAAACAGTATATTAAGAACTTATTCATCACAAAAGGGACAATGTAAAACAAATAAAAACTTATCCATAAAACATAAAGTCAGGTACAGAAAGAGCCTGCCGTTTCCCTCCACTCATCTACTTCGTACAGTGTGCTTCACAGACAGAATGCATTTTTTTAATTCATTATATACAGCTAAAACCAAATAACTCTAGAATTTCCCACAATTTGTCATTTTAAATAAGAATATCAAAAGCAAACAAAACATAACAGTCAAAACATGGAAATGTAAATAGCCTCAGATTATCAAGCAAAATACCTTAACAAGAACTAAACTGTTTAATACCATGAAATTCTATTTCAGTAATGAAGGTAGAACAGCTCGTAAGACTGAAGTTTGATGTAAAAATTCTATCAACAGTTAAATCTGGCACAGAAGAAATGCAGAAAGCAGGACTGTATACCAAAGGCAATGCTATTCCTGTTTAATACAAAACCAACAACAATAACAAAGTATGTGCGCATAGGTCCACTAACAGTAACAGGGCTTGCATCTTTTTGGGGTTGATGACTGTAACTCTTTGTGTCGTACTCTAAGAGGCCAATATTAAATTAATTTAAAACTTCTGTTGGCTTGAGTTAACAAAAATACTTTATGCCCAGGGAGATTCTTGCAGAGGTTATGTTCCTCCTGTTGCTACCTGAACGTATCCAATTTCACTGTTCTTGTCGTTCACTGAAATGAAAACGAGTCCTTCTTCAACATGCAAGCCTACAAAACCCTACCACTGAAGAGAAATAAACTCAGTTTTGAATGGTAACTCGATTAGAGCTACAACAATATAACAAAATATTTTGTGTAATATTCACAGAAGTGCATTAAACCTCTAGATTACTTTTATTTATCTAATTCCCTACCTGTAGGGGAAGGCTATTGATAGCGTATATAACTGCCATACTAAGGCATTAACCAAATGTATGTTTTCTAGCAGTTCTAATATTTGAAAGTTATATTTTTCTCTCAGAAATACTGTACAACTTTTGTGTGTGTGTGTGTTTTTTTTTGTTTTGCTTTGTGCTTTTTTGTTAATTAATGTTTCTACTGTTCTGCACATATATGCATCGAAATGGCCACATTTCACAGATTTTTAATGTGAAGAATGTCAGCATGTTCCCTTTAGGTTTTTCCACAGTACAGTCCTCATAAATAAATCACCATCTCTAATTCAACAAATAATTACTTAAACATAAAGCTCTGAAACCATTTTGGGACTCAGCTTAAGATTTAATACTGATTCCAAGTAAGAGAGGTGAAGAGGTTCTCATGCAGTTTAGCAAATCAGGTTCTTAAAAGAGAACCCCGTGACAACCAGGTTTTCAGATCCTAAAGCTAAAAAAAGCAGAGGAAGAAAAGCATAAATTTGGCAACTGGTCTTCTGTCTGTGTCCTTCGTAATGCCAGCGCTACGGTAAGAAAGCAAATCTTCCCTTGGATAGGTTGCAGTTCTCTCAACATCCAAGAAAGTAGTCAAAAAATGAAAATATATTTGCAAAGATGGCAGAAAACAGAACTCTGCTTTTCACAGCTCCCTCTTAGTGACCAAAATCACTTGGATTGCTATTCACTAAGAGTAGTCAGAGCCAAATGAAAAATCCAGCAGTATCACTGTGGACCCAAGGGAGTCTCATCACATCAGTTGAAGTACTCCAGATTTATATAGTTGTAATTAAGATCAAGAAGTTGACTATCAGCAAGTACTTTCATGACAATGAAGCACTTCCTGGTTTTAACACCTCTATCAACCCCAGGTTCTAATCTGATAGAAAAGCTTTCTAATTATTTTCATATTTTGCTGTATGTATGATTATTACTCTCAATAGAATTTGAAATTTTCCATGTTAAGGAAAAGAGTAAGCAAGAATGTGTGATATAAAAAAAAAATATTCTACAGTTTGCAGAAAAGCTAATGACCTGGAATGCCATGTCTAACCCACAGGCTGTTTTTCTGCTTCAGAGCAAATCTGTCTGTCACAAACACCTTACTGGGTAGAAACATGAGAGTTAAACAGTGCGAAGTAATCCTGCCCTGTAGCTTGGCTCTTAAAATATGAAAAATTCTTATCTATAAGCATAAAATAGAACATTCATTTAAAGATGGCAACCTGTATGAGACAAAATGCAGAATGCTACTCTGTTTGAAAGGAACTTATCTTTAACTATATGCTGCTTTCCACAAATGTTGTATCACCGTATTTGCACTCTCTTTTGGCAAACAGTACATTTCACCACACAGGAGACATGCTGTTGCCCCTTTTATTTCTGATCAATGCCTCAAGGCTGGGAAGAGATATTTAGAGAGTTTGCTAGTTTCTTTGAGTTTCCTCTTTGCCCTCAATCCTTTGCTTCAGACAGACTCTCACTGAACACTGAACACTGAGCTGAGCATTGAGGAAGTCTCCCTCAGAGAACTGATTCAGCTCAATCCTAATTGCCAGGACACATCACGGTCTTCTACAACCACCAGGAGAAGCCAACACATTCTATAGGGCACATAAAAGTACTCTGCCTTCAAGAAAGATGCTGACCCTCCAACCTTTGCCCTAAGACTGCATTCTCCCTGCTACCTTACATAAGCATGTGCAAGACCTTGACTTACTCTCACAGGATTACATAAAGCCAAAAGCATGTATGATGGAGTTCAGCCCTTACAGTAGGTGAATATCAATGTCTGACATAAAGCTCCATGGAGATAAAGCGTCCTCCCAGGTAAAGTCTGACTCATAAAAGCAACGGTTGTTCCTGGACCTTAGGCAAGGCTCTTTACTGCCCTTCTTCTCACAGAAATAGGCTGGGTGCAATCTTGTATGAGTATGAAGAAGGTTGTCAGGGGAAGGTGATGTTATTTCTGTACCTTGTCTAGTCCCTCCTCTTTCAATGAGATTTTCTAGCTATCACTGCACAGGATAGCAGCCTTATCTTTATGAGTCAATTTCAGCCTGTTAAAATGAGCTCCTTTTCCTCAGAGGAGACCAATTCAATGAAACATCTGTAAAATAATCTTCAGCCTCCTGTATCAAGGAGGATATTAATGCAGTCAATGGCTCTACATATGGGTGGAGACTGGTGGTGAGTGGTATCCCTCAGGGCCCTGTCTTGGGACTGGTGCTCTTCAACACCTTTATTAACGTCACTGACAGTGGGATCAAGTGCACCCTTAGCAAGTTTGCAGATGACACAAAGCTGAGTGGTACACTTGATACACTAGAAGGACAGGATGCCATCCAGAAGGACTTGGTGAAAAGTGGGCCCGTGAGAACCATATGAGATTCAGCAAGTCCAAGTGTAAGGTTGCGCACTTGAGCTGGGGCAATGCTAGGCATGAGTACAGTCTAGGACATGAACTAATTGAGAGCAGCCCTGCAGAGAAGGACTTAGGGGTCATAGTGGATGAAAACCTGGAAATGAGCCAGCAATATACACATGCAGCCCAGAAAGCCAAACAAATCCTGGTCTGCATCAGGAAAGGAATGACCAGCACGTCTAGGGAGGCGATTCTGCCCCTCTACTCTGCCCTTGAGACCCCACCTGGAGTACTGCCTACAGGTCTGGGGTCCTCAGCATAAGAAACACATGGACCTTTTACAGTGGGTCCAGAGGAGAGCCACAAAGATGACCAGAGGACTGGAGCACATGCCCTGTGAGGGCAGGGTGAGAGAGCTGGGATTGTTTTGCTCAGAGAACAAGAAGAGAAGGCTTTGGGGGGACCTAAAGGGGTACATAGAAGTGAGGGAGAGACTCTTTACCTGGATAGAAAGTGACAGCACAAGGGGGAATGGCTTCAAACTGAAGGAGGGAAGATTTAGATTGGATGTTAGGAAGAAATTCTTTACGCAGAGGGTAGTGAGACACTGGGACAGCTTGCCCAGAGAGGTTATGACTGTCCCATCCCTAGCTGTGTTCAAGGCCAGCTTGGATGTGGCCCTGGGCAACCTGGTCCAGTGGGTGGCATCTCCGACCACGGCAGGGGGTTTGGAACTAGATGATCTTTAATGTCCCTTCCAACCCGGGACATTCTATGAATCCATGAATGATTCCTCCTTCTAATTCTTCCCTCCTAAATGAGATTTATTTAATGTCAAGGCAGAATTATACATTGAAGTTATTCTGCATTTACTCACATTTCATCTCTTCCTTTGTTTTAATTGTAACTAAATTGAACTCCCCCAGCAGTTTAAAATTCACTTGAAGTGTATTAAAGTAGATATTTTGACTCTGAAGAATTAGATGCTGACTCAAGTAAGAATTTACATTCTGCATAGTAAGTAAATCATGGAAAAAACATACCAACAGGTATCTTCAGCTCTTTATTTATAACTGATGAAAAATATGGGAAATTATTACAGACTAACAGAAAAAGCCAGAAATGGCATTAGTCTCAGTATAGAGAAAAAGCCATCAAAATTAATTTTGTCAGACTGAATGCTGCTTTCAAATTTTTTTCTTATCAAGACTTTAACAATGACATCGTACAGAGGTTTTTTGGTACTTAGTATGTTAAAATATATGATGAAAGAAGTCACTGAAAACATTTTCTGAAAAGACATTCAAGCACTCTTCCTAACTTCATGCTGGTGAACCATTCAAACAACAGTGCATACATCCGTATGACAAAAACACCCTCATGAAGACTGTGATGCTTTTTAAAGCTGATAAGCAAGGCAGAGTAATACTGAGATGACTCTGCAGTGTGGGAGTTTGGCACTTCTAAAAACTAGGCCATTCATTGAAGTGCCTAAAACCACATCTGTCTCACTGAAAGGTAAATGTTCACAATCACAGAATCACAGAATGTTAGGAGTTGGAAGGGACCTCGAAAGATCATCTAGTCCAACTCCCCTGCCACAGCAGGATTCCCTAGACCAGGTCACACAGAAGCATGTCCAGATGGGTTTTGAATACCCCCGGAGAAGGAGACCCCACAACCTCTCTGGGCAGTCTGTTCCAGTGCTCTGGCACACTCACTGGGAAAAAATTTTTTCTTGTATTCGTATGGAACCTCCTATGCTTCAGCTTATAAACATTGCCCCTTGTCCTGTCATTGGGGATCACTGAGAAGAGCCTACCCCATCCTCCTGACACTCACCCTTCACATATTTAAAAGCATAGATGAGGTCACCCCTTAGTCTCCTCTTCTCCAAGCTAAAGAGACCCAGCTCCCTCAGCTTTTTCTCAGAACGAAGATGTTTCACCCCCTTCACCAACTTTGTGGCTCTTTACTGGATTCTTTCCGGCAGTTCCCTATCCTTCTTAAATTGAGGGACCCAGAACTGGACACAATATTCCAGATGAGGCCTCACCAGGGTAGAGTAAAGGAGGAGAAGAACCTCTCTTGGCCTACTAAGCACACCGCTTCTAGTGAACCCCAGAATGCCACTGGCCCTTCTGGCCACAAGAGCATGTATTGCTCTTATTATCAGCCTCAAGAGGACAGCCACTCACTTCACCAGACCAGGAAGAGATCTCCACAAGACCGTACTCTCCTTGAAGTATGTGATTTTCACAATGAGGGGGATTAGGTTATTTTCAGACAGCACTGATTTTCTAAGAGGAAGGCATCTGTCAGACACAAGACCATCAAAAAAAGGTGAGCTCAATAAGGCTATGAGTAGAGTGGTGTTCCTTTTGCTTTTCCCAAATCCTCAACATTGCACTTAATGACTTTTTTATTATCTTGTTCTATTAGATCTCTTTTAGGGTGAATCATTTGTTAAATCACACCTACTGTTTTTTTTGTAATATCTACCAAAAAACTATCTATAGAAATGTATGGGTAGGTTTCATGTACATGCTACACACTACCAACATTAGACATTAGTATAAAGTCAGAATAGGTACATTAGCAGGAATTCATGTAATGGATTTAAATGTCTTTAAGAAAGATTTTAAAACTGAAACTTAATTAATACCTGATACAAAACTGGTTTCCAAAAGTACCCAAGGCTGTATTCGACATTACTTCATTTAGAGAATCTTTAATGAAGAAACAAAAACCACAATGCTTGCCATGTTATATCTAAACTAGATTCCTGTCTCATATCACAGATATCTCTCCCAGGAAATGGTGCAGTCCCAGTAAAAATGTTAAGCCATATTTGATAGGGAAGTTAAAATTTAAAGAACATGTATAATCTTCCAGGTATTTTGAAAGAGCAATGAACATATGGCTACATACAAGCTGTTTATCTAGTTTTCACTTCTCTCTTGCTGTAGTAAAGGTCAATTTTAGGAATGCAATTAGGTACTTAATAAGCTGAACACAAAGTAAAGCACAGTCATCAGCAACAGAAGATGAACTGTACTCGCACCAGCCCTTCCTAAGCCCTGAAAAAAACTTATTACAGCTAC
The DNA here is from genome assembly GCA_013399015.1 of Galbula dea. Taxonomy (NCBI): domain Eukaryota; kingdom Metazoa; phylum Chordata; class Aves; order Piciformes; family Galbulidae; genus Galbula; species Galbula dea. The sequence continues at coordinate 60,495 of VWZX01006538.1, forward strand.
ATTAAAACCATTCAGAGCAAGAGACTCCATAAAACAGTCTTTCCATCTTCTTAAGTCATACTTCAATGGACACTTTCATCTTAACGCAAACCACTACTGCTTCCAAAAGGAAGAGCCCAACCATAGCCAATAAACACACTTCCATGCATTTAACTTAACAGAGGAAGTGGGTTAAAACTGACCTATCCAAAAAAGGCTGGTATTAAACTAGACCATTTTGGAAAGGAAAAATGAAAATGTTGAGAAAACTTTTCCATATTGATCTTTTCTGATGGACACAATTTTTTGTTTCAGTTTAAAAAAAATGTTTTCCAGTTCTCTCTCCTTTTTTGCTACAGTATACATAAACTGAGTATCATTTTTAAGATAAAAACACACATCAATTTGCCCACAGCTAATTAGCCCACAGCTGTACTCTTTTTTTTTGTACTGTAGCTCAGCGTTCTCAGAGTGACACCAGAATTTCTAAATCATTCACCAAATGGAATATCTAAATGAGGCAGTTTTATTTAATTCACATAAGTGGCAACAGAACATAATAGTAAAGGGGAAAAAAAGGTTATCTGTACCTATTTAACAGCAAGTGGTTCTAACACCTGGTGTAGCACCTGGTGGCATAGCTCTTTTCAACTCTTCAGCTGTGAAACATTTCATTTCTACAGTGAGATGGGAATTAATTCATCCGTTTACAGGAGAATTTCTGATACTACAATCTTAGGCACTATATATAACCTCTTGAACAGAGAACAAAAAGCCAAATATTCAAAATCAGAACAGCCAAGGTTAACAACTTGTCCTTATTGTAAGCAAAAATAATCAATTCATTTTGACCAAAATGCAACTTTCCTTGCTTTTTCAGAACTACTATTGTTGTAATCATAGAGCTAAGGTAGGGAAAGCAGAACACAAGAGCCCGCTGTGAAAACAGGAGATGGGAATCCTGCTAATAAAATTAACCTGTGTGTTCACTTCTTACAGGTCTTATCTACTTTCTTTACAATATGCTGCAGTTAAATCTGTTCCCATGCACAGACTTATTGGCATTGTCCCTCTCTGCCAGTGAGACTTAAGTACATATTTGAATGAAGAGGTATTTCAGGACTGGTACAATGACCTTGTTTAGCATCAGGAAAAAAAAAAAAGGGGGGAAAGGGGAGGGGAGACAAACAGTAAAAAAACAAGGAATCATCCTTTTTTTCAGGACAAACAAGCACTGCTTCTATGTAAACCATGTCAAATTACATTTAAGTGAAGACAACTTCAGGACGTCATGCATTTTTATTTGAAAGATGACAGATGAGCAGTTCTGCTCAGTCTTCACAGTTTCTGAAGGAGCAATATTTCATGCAGGGGGAGAAAATAGGAAAAGGGAAACAAGATTCTTCTGAAAAATGGAGAACTCAACGTATTCACACTTTAATATCCTACAGTAAAAAGTATCCAAAATCAAGCCATTTCTGATATTCTGGCAAATATAAAGAGGAGTAAATCTTGCACACTCACAGAACACATCACTTTATAAGAAATCTATCAGCCCCGATATAGCTTTCTGACAATGAAATTAGAAATTATTAAATAGATAAACAATCTACCCCATAACTAGTGCCCACATTATGCACAGAGACATGCTTCACTAATAAATCACTAATTACAATCTTCCCAAATCAGGAAGAATCTCTGCAGTATCAAACAACACTAATAATGTGGAAGTGTGAACACAGTGTGGGGTTTGTTGTCTGGGGTTTTTATAGAAAAAGCAAGAAAGTTCAGTGACATTTAAATGAACTACATAGGTAAAGGACTATTTATACTAAGTCACACAATACAAATAAAACAGTACTTACAGAGATTCACCCCTTTTAACTTTTCAAGAAAAATCCTGCAAATGCAGAATCTCCTTCAAATGTATTTATGCCCATCCGGTCAACATTTACACATAGATTATTTATACAATATAATAGATTAATATAGGTCAAATGTTGGAAGAGGTCTCTACACAGAATATAAAAAAATAATAGTTCTCAGTTGGTCTCCTTGGAACCTCTGAACTTGAACAAAAGCTAAATCATGCCCTCAGGGTTTGGTTCAGCACTTTACTGTAGGACTGTAAGTTAACTCCACTGAAGTAATGATAAATGTGCTCCAGATCAGACCTATCTCTTCTGATTGATATGCACTATCTTAATATTTTAATAGTACTAATGTAGGAATAGGCTGTGTAATCAATTGAAGCAACAGGGAAAAATGAGATACACCCAGAGAAGCTGGCCCCAAGAAGAAAAAGTCTCAGATAAACAGTTTAAAGAACAAATACAAATAAACATAAGGTCTCCATCATAACTGAAATAATACTTGCATGCTGACTTCCATGGACTTATACTGATTTACTGAGAATCTGGCTTTTTTGTTTATTTTATAAATAAAGACCATTGATGACTTAATGGGCACTAGAGAAAACTACAGCATGCAGAGGAAAACGCCCAGCTATGTTTAACTTGGTAGTATTGTCACCTGCCTTTATACAAGGGTAAGACAAAGAATCCTCCTTCTCAAACAAGAAATATATTGCCTTCTTTCAATGGTTTCTGCTCTTATATCTAACCACTGTGGCTAAAACAAAGCCCTACTACACATTGACCTAAAGGAACAGCTAACAGAAATAAATAATGAAAATACTAAGTTGCAAACATGGTTAATGAGTGCTAAAGTACCTTAATGTTCCATATGCACCATGTCTGCTCTTACTCATTTACATCAGTTTCTCCAGTTGAACATCCATCCAGTGAGCAGCCACCCCCTTGCCCATTAGTCAAAAGCTAGTGTTTCTGCTGGTTTGAAAAATGCAGTCATAAGGCTGAATATCCAAAGTAACTGAACAAGGCCTGTTGGCTGATATTTAAGTCTGTAATTGTAACAGAGGTTTTGTCATTTAGGCACAATTCCTGAGTGCAGTAGTCAAAAAACGGGGTCACCACTTAGGAAGTCCACAGCTGCAGCAGCGTCAGTAAGAAAAAAAATCGCAGCCAAATGCAAGAAAAAGATCGTTAGAAAGTCTTGTGCTCTTCTAAACTGCTACCATGTACAAGCCACTGCTGCTGACCCTGTAGTGGAGACTTGCTTGAATGCTGCAGAATGCTGCTTGAATACTTAAAAGTATGCTCTAACTAACAAATTACTTTGAGCAGTTCCCTGAAGCATGTTTGTTTCTTAATTCAGTTTGAATTTACAAGGTCCTGAGACTAGTTTGCAGGCAACAGCTTCCTACACAAATGCTGACCCCAGTTAAAATTCAGGGCTGCAGGATGTATTATTGCTATCTTCCTTCTCTTGTAGAAGTGACAATGTTTTATTTTAACATTTTTAAACCAGTTTGTTTCCTATCATTTTACACTGTCAGGCTTTTTACTTTATTTAGCCTGGTAAATAAAAACAATAGGTAGGTTTCACTTCCTGGTTTCTTGCTGTAATATTTGCTTTAGAAAGCAGTGCAAAGTAACTTTCAAATTCAATCGTTTTAATTATATGATAAATAATATTTCTGTAGATAATTTTTACTGTATTAAGCTTTCCTAAATTGTCCAAGAGACCAAAACAAAACACACAACTAAAAACCTAACGAAAAAGTATACCAGAAGTCACCTAAAAATACATTGATTCTCAGCTTCTAGGTGAACTATTCTACTAATTCTAAATGGTAGTTGTCTTTTCTGTTAGTAGGAAGAGGGACAGTAATGAGGTGGGAAAGCACTTTTCTGAGCTACCTCACAGCCTGAGGACCATCTGGTAGCCTGGTCCTGCAACCAGGATCCAAAGTATGCACAGAGCACAACTGACGTCTGTGGGAGTTCTATCTGCACTGAAAGGTTCACTCGTAAAGAATACAGTACTTTAACCTGACATACCCTGGGAAAGAAAAACAACAGACAAAGATATCAAACTGAGGGGGGGAAAAAAAAAAAATCAACCCCCCCCCCCCAAGTCTTCTTCCCAAGTCTAATAAAATTGAGCTAGAAGATAAGAAAACATCACATATACTGTTAACAACTTATTAAGTAAAAGGTAACTAAGAATCAGGGAAATAAAAAGGGTATCTGTTCAAGCTTTTATGTATATTTCCTTTTGAAAATAGGCAAACACAGCAAATGCTGAAATATAATTAGAAGATGTAGAGGCACAATCTAGTTTATAAGCAAAAGTTTGAAAGCACTTAGAGTATTTAAACTGACATTCAATAAAAATATTTTTTTAGCCTTATAAGCTATACTGACATTTAGCTTAATGTCTCAAGCATTTGATTTGGTTAATCGCAGACAGTCTTGCATCTGTCATGGGACTAAATACGGCTCTTATGCAAGAAAATAAGGTGTTGATGTGAAATTCTGCCTATTTGTTATTAAAATTATAACTTCTCCCAGTTTTTTAACATTAATTGTATCATGTTTATGCCGTTGCTGCATTTCTGTTAATTATACATACAGCAGAAATTCTACGTATTCACATAAATCACAAGAAAGAGAAACAGTGAGGGTTCACAGAGCAGCACGCAGAGGATCAAGCCTCCAACAACTAGGATCACCTTTCTGATCTCCTCCCTCAACACTTCCTCCTCAGTTTATGTTTGCGTGAAGAATTTACTGATCCGACTTGCAAAAGGAAAGGAAACAAACAGCCTGCCACGGTATTTAACCACTGCACACCTCAGTGCCAGCAGGAAATGAAGTGAATCGTTACTGTAAAAAAAAAAAAAAAAAATAGTACCTTTTGGAGCCTCCAATATAGGTGAAGGTAAAGGTGGAGTCTGAGTATCTGAAATCTAAAGACAAAGAGCTGCGTTATTACAGTTCGTCTTTAATGTGGCTGAAATAGCCTATGTTTTACAGACCAGCGATCAGCTGCCGACACGGAGGGAGCAGCAGGGTGGAGGGGGAAGGGTCGAGGTGAATCAGAGCAAATGCAGCATCACCCCCAAGCCCCCCGCAACAAGTGTCCGGTGCTATGGAAACGGCAGGGATTTCCATTGTCAGAAATGGCAACAGGCAGCCACCAGCCGGGCTCTGCGACGACTCGTCACGACCGGCACCGCACCGGCACCGCCAAGGAAGCCACCAAACCCCGTGTGTGTTTGCACGGGAGAGAGGACACAAGCACGCATGCACGCACACACATACACACACAAGTCTACCACCGGCCATGTCCCCGGCCCGGAAGCCAGGCGGGCGTGCGAGACTCAGGGCAGGCAGTGAGGATGGCATGGGCCCTGCCGCCCAGAGAAGTGCCGCGTACCACCCGCCGGAGCGAAAGGCAGCAAGGCTGCGCTGGTCTGGGCGCTCGCCCCATCAGCCGCGGGCTGCCACGCGCACGTTCGCGCATACCCGCACGGTTTTGCGTGTGGCCACTACCGCGCTCCCCGACTGGGGATGCCCCACACCTCCCCCATGCTCCCAGATATCCCGTTTCCTCGCCGGCGCCTGGTAACATCTGCCTTCACAGGCCCTCGGAAGGAGACGGTTGAGGGTACACACGGCGGCACGGCGGCGGCCCCGGCTCCCGGGAACGGCGACGAAGGGCATAGCCCGGGCAGCCGCGGCGGGAGTGCGGTTTGGGACGGACGACGGCGGCGTCTGCCAGAAGCCCGAGACAGAAACTCACCTGCAAACAGGCAGTCCTTCTCCGCCTTGCACTTTTGGATCACAACGTCAATATCCTTCTGAATCCTCTCTTGTCTTGAACACATCCCCATGAAATAAATCNACCCCACCCCTCGCGCTGCCAGTTTTAATACTCAGTCCGAAAAATGGACCCTGGGGCTTGCGACCAAGAGTCTTCCCGGCGGCCCGTAGGGATCCGCTCGGCCGGCTGGAGGACTGAGGAGTAAGGCGGCGAGAGCCGATGTTGCATGCCCAGATGTTCCCGCCCAGATGTGCCACCGCTGCCGG
>VWZX01006539.1:0-122563 GCA_013399015.1 Galbula dea
CTGGCTAAGTAACCAGGCACCACACATGGTCTGTGAGGAGCAGTACTGGGTACAACTGAGGAGCTATTCTTTCCTAGGGCTGTCTCTAGGAAAACGCTGACTAACAGTACTTGTTAACACACAGGTGTGCACACCTGCACCTGAAGGGGATCCACACTGTTTGGAGGCATCTACAGGTCAGGCACTGGGGATGAATAAAACCTCCTGGCAGCAGGAGCAACTCTCTGGGGGCACCCAGGGACCCCACTGACACCAGGGAGCAAAGACAAGAAGTAACAGACACTACCTGGAACATGGGGAATTCTGACAACATATCAAGAAAAAAAAAAAATAAAAATCACTCTGAGGTTGACAACCAGAACTGAAGACCAGACTGGACAAGATACTGAACAACCTGCTCCTGCTTGACCTGCTCTTCCAACTTTAATAATCTTCAATTCTATCAGATTCCAATTAACTCTAATTAATTGGGTTTGTGAGGTTTTTTTCTTGGGGGTGGGGAAAAAATTCCAATATTTATTCTATTAATTCTGCAAAAGAATGACATTTCTTTTTTGCCCAGAAAATAAATTCTGTCTTTAAGCACTTCTAAACCAGCCACATCTTGCTAATTTCACAGCTAACACAAATGGGATTTAGGATTTTGGATCTCTGTGGAGACAAAAGGTAGCTACAAAACTCAGATCTTGGTTCAGCATTCAAGCACCCTAATCAATAATGGTTACATTTTGGGCTTGGAACTTATTTTTTCTCTAAATTTGACTAGTAAGAGAAGACAATCTTAGCAAAAAACAAGATTTTTTTTTAAAGCAGACTTCTAATGAATGTATTAGGCTCTTTCAATTATTATGGTAAGACTTACAATCTTTGACTCAATACAGAAATATTGAGACACTTGGAAGCAGAACAATTTTCAAGGGTTGACCATCTTTAGAATTAAACAGATCCTGTAAGTGTTTCTAGCTGAGTACCCCTGAAATTGTAAAATATACCATCTCTTATTTAGCAAAGTAGTAAAATGTCAGGAAAGGAGCATAGAATGAGATCTCTGATATAGTGCCTGATCTGTTCATAGATTATAAGCATGAAATGAGAAAGATGCTGCAACATATTTGTCCCTTTGAATCTCTGAAAGAGTGCTATGATGGCTGCTTTCTGGGTGTAGATAGGGAAATCAAAGCTGCCATGAATTCTTTTTGCTTGACGAATGGAGCAGACAGAAATGATAACAAATTAATTCAGATTGCAATAAGGAGAGAAAGTGTCCTCCTGAATAAAAATAATTCTCCATTTTGTCCAATACCCTGAAAATTTCTCAATATTTCTAATATTGGGCAGCCAAGATACATCACAAAAGGATGCAATAAACAATTATATAAAAAGTATATCTTCACTTCAGGCACTTATTTTTAATTATTTTTGTCTTTTCTAAAAATGTGTGTTTATTTTTTTTAAAATCTCATGGAGAAAGGTGTGAAGTGTCTTTCTGAATCATCTTCAGTTATAGTCTTTGAGACCTTGAATTCTGTCATTCTTCTGTGTTTCAGGTAAACCCCCAAAATTTTGGTTTTCTGTTTTGAATATATTCCACTTGATGTGACTGGATAAGTTCTTAAATCTTGCTTCAGGTGGCAGGTTGAAGAAGTCTCCAATCTCTCTTCTGTATAAATAAACTCAGCCTTTCTGTCCTCTCTTACAAAAAGCTTTATGGTCCTAATCAACCTCACCACTTGCCTCAAGTCCCCTTATATAACCACGGTATCAATCTCAGGATATATTGGGTTCAACACAGCTGTCCATTAGATGTGGAAACACTACTGATTCATACAATAGCATTATGCATTCTTGTACTTATCAGCTTGTCTTTATGCACCATAGCATTTTGTCTGACTGCAGTCACATTACCAAAAGTAGCCTGCATTGGGCTTCCATAACTGAAAAAATATGGAAGAAGACTCTCAAGATATTGAACCACACACACAATAAAACCCAAACAACCAAAAAAAAAAGCTAAACCTGTGTACACTTGCCATTTAACCTTTCCTGTTTCTTAATCCTCCATGCATAGTCTAGTTTAATTTTCATTTAACTAGAACCTACAAAATTAATGTTCGCTTCATAAAGCTTGTACGAAATGCACCACCTACGTTTGATATGTATGTCAGGAAGCATAAATAAGCACACATTTATGGGAGAACAGTTTGTGATCACCACTGATAATCAACAAAACAAGCTGACCTCTCTGTCATGAAGACAGTTTTTCTGCAGAAAGCTTATGGAAATAGTCTCATTACTAATTTAAATCACAAAATTAAAAGTCTGACCCAACCGTTGGAAGCTGTCTCGCTTGACGTACGACTGCAATTACCCACAAGGAGGGCAAGCATGTTCACAATGAATTGCACTTCCCAATTCATCCAGATTCTCCTTTGTATTATGGAAAAGATTTTTGCCACTTTGCAGTTCATAGAGTTAACATCAGGTACAGGGAAACAGCCCTTGACCCAACACCATCATGCCCGCTAAACCAGTTTGTGAAGTATATGTCTAAGTGGTTTTTGAACACCTCTAGGGATGGTGACTTCACCACTCTTTCCCTGGGCAGCCTGTTCCAATACTTAACCATTCTTTCAGTGAAGAAATTTTTCCTAAGATCCAATCTTAACCTCCCCTGGTGCAAGTTGAGGTTATTTCCTCTTGTCCTACACTGGTCACCTGGGAGAAGAGACCAACCCCCAGCTTGCTCCAACCTCCTTTCAGGGAGTTGTAGAGAGAAATAAGGTCTCCCTGAGCCTCCTCTTCTTCAGACTAAACAACCTCAGTTCTCTTAGCCACTCCTCACAAGACTTGTGCTCTAGACCCTTCTCTAGCTTTGTTGTCTTTCTTCGAACACGCTCCAGCACCTCAATGTCTTCCTTCCAGTGAGAGGCTCAAAACTGAACACAGTATTCAAGGTGCAGCCTCACCAATGTCAAGTACAGGTGGATGATCACTTCCCTGGTCCTTCTGGCCACACTGTTTTGGATACAAGTCGGGATGCTGTTGCCCTTCTAGGTCACCTGGGCACACTGCTGGCTCATGTTCAGCTAGCTGTTGACCACCACCTCCAGGTCCTTTTCCACCAGGCAGCTTTCCAGCCACTCTGCCCCAAGCCTGTAGCTTTGCATGGGGTTGTTATGACCCAAGTGCAGAACTTGGCACTTGGCCTTGTTGAACTTCATCCCACTGGCCTTGCCCCATCAATCCAACCTGTCCAAATACCTCTGCAGAGCCTCCCTACCCTCAAGCAGTGACAAGACAAGAGGCAACGGCTGTAAGCTGAAGCATAGGAGATTCCACGTGAATACACATAGAAATTTTTTCCCAGTTGAGGTGCCAGAGCACTGGCACAGACTGCCCAGAGAGGCTGTGGAGTCTCCTTCTATGGAGGTATTCAAAACTCATCTGGACAACACTTCTGTGTGACCTGGTCTAGGGAATCCTGCTGTGGCAGGGTGGTTGGACTAGATGATCTTTTGAAGTCCCTTCCATCTCCTAGTATTCTGTGATTCTGTGTGACTACTCCTGCCCAACTTCTTGTAGTCTGAAAACTTATTGAGGGTGCATTCAATCCACTCTTTCAGATCATCAGTGAGGGTATTAAAAAGAACTGGCCCCCAAACTGATTCCGGGGGAACACAACTTGTGAGCAGTCACCAACTGGACTTAACTCCATTCACCAAAACATCCAGCCAGTGTGTTACTCAGCGAAGAGTACCTCTGTCTAATACATGAGCTGCCATGAGCAAACTGAGAAATAATTAAAACCAGGACTAATTTCTAGGTACTTATTAACCCCATTGAATAGAATACATTATCTAGATTCTCAACATCTCATTAACTGGATATATTGCCTTTGCTAATATGAGCTAAGAAGTTAGAGGAGAAAACATGGAATCACAGTTTCAACACAGGAGACATCTCTGCAGCAAATGACTATTCCAAAAAGATTGATTCCTGACCTCTTCAACTTTTGTATAGATTACTAGGAACTGAATAGAGTCCCTCTGAATCTCTCTTCCTACACCAGTCCAGCATCAGAGTATGCTGCTGCAAAGATCTACAAAATAGTCAGAACAGGAGATATTTAGTGTAAGAAAGAATCCAGCTCAAGGTGTTTACACATTCTTTCCAGACCTATCATAGCCTCATCCACATGACAAATATCATTCTTTAATTTTAAAAACTTTTTTCAAAGTTAGAACATACTATTACCTGTATTATACAGAGGAATCAGTGAGCATCAATAAACCCAAGCCAAATATTTCTTAGAAATTATAGAAATTAGATAAAAAAATAAAGATTAGATCCCAATTTTTCTTCCTTTACGTCTCCACAGACACCCACAACTATTTATAGTAGACAACATAATTCATATGTAATTCATATGAAGAGTTTAGGTATCCATAATGTCTATACAAGATACAAAGATGATGGCCTCTTGAATTCACATATAACTAATACTGAAATATAGAGCATTTCTTGACTGATATAACCTTCTATTTAATGAAAGAATATCTAGTCTTTCACAACTAAAAAAACCCAAAACCAAAACCCACCACCCAAAAAAACCCCCCAAAACCAATCATTAAGCTTTCTCATCACTTGTATCAAAATAAAAGAAAATCTTCTGAAACTATGCTACATCATGCAGCAGCATCTCATCTGTGGTAACAGATAAGAATTTTAGAACAGAGTTAGAACAGTGTATCACAGCCACTCCCCATTTTGAGGGTAAATTTTGGGAAGCAAAAGAGTCAAAATGGCATTTAGAAAGTAATTACAGTAGTTAGAAGGTGAATTGAGATATCTGCTTTTAATTATGAACCTGGTTTATAATCTTACCTTTCCAAATCTCTCTCTTTTTATCTACTTACTGCATTCAGTCTCAAAACTAGACTGCAAGCTGTCAAAAGGAGTGAGAATATTGGGGGTTTATCCTTACAATTAGTCCATATATTGTCTGGAACAACATGGCTTGACTTTAGAGAGTGTTCCCAATGTACTGCTGCTAGTATAATAAACAATAATAGCCACCACAACAGCTAGGAAAAAAACAACACCCTAGTTGCTGCTGAAGTGTTAGCTAATGTCAAAATACCACTTGTTGTTTTTAATAGTGTGAAAATGGGTAGGCATGTAGCCATAACAGAAACTGTACTGAATACATATTTGTTTTGCAATGTAACATTTCTAGTGAATGGTACAAGCACCTACTCCAGTTATAAAAGCACTGTCATAACATTCAATGAAGGGAATTAATTTTCTAGAACACAATAGTCAGTCTTCTTCCCTAGTCAGAAGCACACAAAAAATGAACAAGCATAAAGGAATAGGAAATAATGGTACCGCCTTCCTATCCACTACCCTACAGACCCCAAAGAGAACCAGAAGGATTGTTACACTGACAGCCAAACTGATTTGATGAATGGCCATCCAAACTAGTCTAGTCCTCATGGAGGAGAAGGACACATTACTGAATGCACTGTTCCCATAATTCATAAATATAGGATTTAATTTCATCCTATAGCTATGACTTTCTGTACCTAATATAATCTCTGTTGTTACACTTCCATTTTTCCTTCCTGTTTGCCTTCATTTACATCTCTACATTTTAGTTGGGGTTGCTGCCAGCCTAAACCATACTGAAAAAACCACAGAATTAAGCACCAAGTACTTTTCAGGTTTGTGTGGTGAACTTGACTGTGGCCAGAATAACTTCACCATGATGAGATCAGCATATTATTTGGAAACAAATAAAAGACACATATTCAGTCAGGTGGACACAATCTTAACATGCCCTGAAAAAGAAAATTACTGCACTTGTGGAAGTTCTAGTTCTTTGAGTTCCTGCATGAGTAACTTGCAACATTAATAAATATGTTAATTTCAATTTCCAGGAGATAATTTTCCAAATGGAAATGTTTTTATTGTACTACTATTTCCCCTGTATTGATGCATCTGCAATGAATTGTCACAGGGAGGAGGGGACAATACGGGCAACAGTTGAAAAACAGGCATAGAATGGTGGCTACAAAATGGAAGTCTAGGTATGCACCTATCTATATTCTTTGAAAGTACAAAAGTAGAGAAAAATACAGTCAGAATTGAAAAAATAAATCAACCAAACTGAACAAACAAATGAAAAAAAACAAACAAAAAAAACAAACCAAACCAAACAAAAAACCCCAAGCCAAACCGATCTATCTCTCTATCTATCTGTATCTCAGACTTGGCAAAGAGAATACATTTGTGCATGCACAGGCAAGCATCTATCAGACACATCTTCTGCACTGGAATATACCCTCTTATTACAATAAGCAGCACAGTGTTTGAAATCACAGAATTATTAAGGTTGAAAGAGGCTTCTAAGATAATCAGGTCCAACCATCAGCCTATCACCACCATGCCACTAAACCAGGTCCCTAAATACCACATCTATTTGCGATTTTAAACACCTCCAGGAATGGTGACTCCACCACTTCCCTGGGCAGCCTCTGCCAATGCCTAACAATTCTTTCAGTGAAGAAATTTTTCCAGATATCCAAACTAAACCTCCCCTGGTGCATGTTGTGGCCATTTCCTCTTGTGCTGTCACTGGCAACCTGGGAGAAGAGACCAACCTCCGCCTTGCTCCAGCCTCCTTTCAAGTAGCTGTAAGACAGCAGTAAGGTCTCCCCTGAGCCTCCTCTTCTTCAGACTAAACAAACCCAGCTCTCTCAGTCACTTCTAATAAGACTTATTATCCAAGACCCTTCACCAGCCTTGTTACTCCTCTCTGGACAGTTTCTTTTCTTTGTAGAAGTGTAAATCAATACTCAGAAAGCTATTAGAGTTCCACCCACTGAATTCAACCTGTAGACTCAGCTTACAACATTTTAACATTGATTCCAATGTAGACAATAGAGCTACAACCCACAGTACTTTTGCTGTATTGCATGAAAAATTGGTGAAAGAGCAGGACAGCAATACAGTCTGACTGTTCTGTCTACTGCTGCACTTAACAAAGTGTGAGACTTAATGCTAAATATCTTAGCATTTTGAAACTAGACAAATTAAATGTAGCAAGGGGCAAAACAACTATATATTCAAACTAGGTATTCTCAAATACTTCCCACTGGTAACTTGGTTCCCAGAAAGGAGAAAGGGGACTTTCAAATTGTAGCAGTCCAGTTTTGTACTGCAGATTACTTTTGGTATGCAGCTGGTCTGTTTGCAGCGAGTGTCCTTTGAAGATACTGTATAAAGCACTCTTGAACAAGCCTCCTGGAACTGCTCAGAGAAAACTCAGACCACAAACAGAGCAAACTTCTTCAGCAGGGCCAAGATTTCACTCTGACAGACAAGGACATTCTGAGACACTTCAACTTCTACAACATATGCAAGTATTAACTTAATATGAAGAAAGCACTTGTTCAAAAATATTGCAACTTCCATAATCAAGAATACTTTTAGATACTATCTCTGCTGGAATTATTCTATTAACAATAAAACCATATCAGATTTTATGCAGGGAAAAAATTCAAAACTGAGACATGATTGAGTGCATGCATGAGGTATGTTTTATTCAGACCCACAACTATAGCAAACAATTGAAAAATGTATTTGATTAATAATCCCGTTCCTCAGGCATTCTGGAATCTTATAAATAGTGGTATTAAACAGCCACAAGGATCTTGATTAACAGACCCAACTGTTCCATTTTTTCCTAATGACTCCAATGAATATGGTAACTTAGATAAAATGCAAGCTAGACCAAGAGACAGATAAAAAGAGAAGAAATTATATGGATAAAAATTTCCACCTATACAAAAGTCCAACACCAGGTCTATATATCATAAAGTGCCTCATATGTTTCAAGTGAGGAATTAACTGACAACAGAGTAATATACAAATCTTATCAAAGTGTGACCTTGTGACTTATGTAAGTTTATTGGATTAACAGCAAAAAGAAGTGCAGTCTTAAGTGCTCAGCATACTGCCTTTCATACTGAATCTGCTTTGGATGTTGTCCCTGTAACTCCTAAACCAGTTTTTTTGTAACTGGGACCTGATGGTACCTTTATAAGGACTTCTCCTCCTACCTCCAATATTAACTCTTCTCTGAAATTCTCAAACTTTTGTACATTAAATTTAAACATAAATCATTTTAGCTATACTATCCTAAAATACTTTTTCACCAGGATTAGTAGGTAACTTTCAAAGTCAGTGTCCTCCAGGATGTTATTCCCCATTACACAGATTTGCCTAGTATTGGGCTTAATTAAAACAAATCTTATTTAGAATAGATTCAGCTTTTCAAATGATCTAGCTCACTCTTTAAGACCTGTCTTGTTCATGACCATTCTATCATTGCAGCAAGATTATATTTGCTTCAGTATCACTGATGAAAATAATTAAAAGGCTGAGTTGAAACTCACTGAAAATTCACTGAAAGCTCTTCAGTTTGATGTTTTGCTATTGATGATTGCTTTTTGTCAGCTACAATTTAATTAAATTAGCTTTCAGATGTGATTTATAAGTACTCTATATTGTTGATCTTCTAAATCCTAGTAGGATCAATGCAACTTTTTGCCTAATATCCTTCAAAATGGCTAACACCAGCTATTTCAGAGGAAGTTTTGAGCAACTATAAAAATTAGTTATCCATCAACTTAATTCCATTCCAACATTTTCAGTGGCAAATTTATCCAAGAAGTTCAAAGACATATAAGCTTTAATAAGACTTCTGTTATTATGGCTATTCATATATATGTATACTAATAAACCTTCTTTGACTTTTTAAAACATATTATCACATTCTTAATCTTATAGCATTTTATGGCAATGAATTTCAAATGTTATGTATCAGTGCGTGAAAAATATAATTTTATCCATTTTGAATTTTCTACAGTTTAGTTTCATTATATCTCAGGTTCCAACTGTATTTTACTGCCAGAAAAAAAAAATAGATCCAAAGTTGATATCACCCAAATATTTCTAAGATGTAGAATGCCACAAAATTAATTAATTTGGTTTTTTTCAGCAAAATATCTGAATTTCTTCTTTCTGCAGTATTGGTCCCTTAATGAGCCAATGAGCCCACTCTCTAGTTTATTGTCTGCTTTTGTGTATGCTCAGAATATTTTGTTATTTATCCATAGTTAGTTAGTCCCTTCTTAGAATTGCTCTTAACTCTCCTGATTATATATCTACATATACTGCCTGCTGTAGTTTATGATAATTTTATTGGACTCCACAGAATTGGTTTCTCCATTTTCTCAGGGCAATTTGGCTCCAATGATCTTGTCATGCAGCTATTGCAAGCCCCGTTCCAACCTTTTTTCTGTCAATTCTGTACACATCTACAAAACAATAGCCATCAATCATGTGCCCCAGCTGTGTCAAAATTAATTACACATGTCTGTGTTATAAAATATGCATGTATTATGCCTGCACACAGAAAATGTTAATTGTTCTCCTCAAAAAATGAGTTTTATTCCAGGTGGGTTTTTCTGTTGGAATAAAACTAAAAATTATGAGTAAACCTTCCACAAAGGAAACTTAAACCACTAGAAATTATATAGAATGCTTTGGATCTTTAAAGTTACCAATATTAAAACTGTTACAGTTGTTAATGGGCTGCTGCTTGCCTCTAATGTTTGTGTTTAGAAAGAGTCAAATAACTCTCAGCTTATTTTATGCTATTGTGGTGTGTTGACCATGGTCAGCACCTAAGCACCACATAGCTGCTCACTCATACTCTCCCTACTCCAGCAGGATCATGGAAAGAATAAAAAGAAGGAGTGCAAGAAAATTTATAGGTCAAGATAAAGACAATTTAAGAAATAAAGGAAAAAAGAAAGAAAAAAAACATCAGTAGCAACAGAAAACCCAAAGCAATGCACATGCATTCACTCATCACTTCCCACAAGTAGATTGATGCTCAGCCAGTCTGGTAGCAATGGTTGTCTCCTCAAGAAACCCCTCCCCTCATTTTTTATTACTGATCATGACACTGTGTGGCATTAAATTACTTTTTGGTCAATTTGATTCAGCTGTTCAGGTCATGTCCCCTCCCACTTTCTTGCTCACCCTCACTGCAGGAAAGGGGAGCAAATGGAATGTAGAGAAAGCCTTGACACTGCAAGTACTGCTTAGCAATAGCCAAAACACTGGTGTGTCATGAACACTCTTTTAGGTACAAATCCAATGCAGTACCCTAAGGGCTTCTATAAAGAAAATTAACTCCATTCCAGCCAAACCCAGTAAGACACTGCAAAACATAACCAGGAATTACCAAAGCTCTGACATCAGTGATATACTGTCATATTTTGCTGAAGGTCTCATCTGTTTTTGGCACTGGTCATCAGCCTAAACCCTGTACTAATTTTTTTGCCATTTCATTTAAGAAGGGACATATGCACTGCTCCACTATACCACCTGGTTTGGAAGATAAGAGACATTTGGATTTCTACACAATCCTAACACCTCCAGGGCTCAGTACCAGTTAAGAATAGCCAATACCACTGCTTGTGCTCAGATACATGTTATGTCAAAGCAGCTTTCTAGTCCAAAATCTTTTACAAAAATAAATTGCAGCATCCTGTGATCTTGTCAATAACCCTGCTGTTTGCTCTAGGGGGTTTTGAAAATTCATTTGACTGCTTTGACAACAGAAAGTTTGACTGCCTTTGAATCTGCTTTCAAAGGCAAAATTATACAGGTCAGGCTTGTGCCCATGGAGTATTGTGGTTACATTTGACAATGATGGATACCTTTCTTGACCATTTCCCAGATCCCTTATGCCTACACTTCACAACTGTCCTTAATGATGAATGACAGTCATCTCCAATGAATGACAATTTTCCAGTACTCTCATCCCCAAAGAAACAGCATTATCATCACATTTTCTTGACATAATTTATCAGACTGAAAAAATACAGTCTCTGATTACTAGCTTCATTATTAATGTAATAACTTGAACAAATTCTAAGTTGTGTTTTGAAATGGGGATAGTAGAAGATATCAAGTTCTTAGGCACAGTCTATTCTCTTTTCATTACTTTAGGAACTGTAAATCTTATTTTTAATGAAAATGCAATGTGAAGCAGACAGACTGTTTAGATTTGAAATTGGTTCAGATACTCTCTCTGAGCCTTGAAGAAAAATGCAACCAATTGTTATAAAATAAAGGTCTATTCTAAGCTGTGTTTTGTAGTCTTATTCTCTCCACTCACAGGAGTGGATGTTTTATTTGCTTACTGAGGGCTTTTTGCTATTAAAACTACATCTCCACTGATCCAACAGGGACCGAAACAGTTTAGCGAAAAGACCTTCTGGAAAAAGACATCCAGTCAAGTTTGCACTAAATGAGAATAGGCCACAAATCTTGGCACTGACTACTCATTACTGGCAGATCCAATTGAATTTATCTTAACAAATAACACAAGCTTGGTTCAAAATTATTATTTCCATTGTAATATTTATAAGCTTGGTGGACATTGTCATGAGACATGTTAGCAGGCAGTATTCTCCATTTGCTTGTGCATTCCACAACTTTGGGAACTTTGTGCATGTTTATCTTTGTATTTGCTATCTTTACAAATCTGGCTGCTTCAGAAGGTACCTAAATTTTCTACTTACAGGTTGATTCAGCACCATTTGTATGGTCCAGGTGTGTTACCTGTGGAACATAGGGCATCGTCTCTGAGTCCTGCAGTAGCTTCAGAAAAACCTTTCATGAAACAGGAAAAAAATAGTCATTGTCTAAAAACTTTATATATATATATATGTATATATTTATCAAACCATCAAGATTGTCAGGAGTGGCTGTTGTAGACACCCTGTTGGGATATAACTATAAAATTTTCAAGCTCTCCATTGAAGGAATTCCTGGGCATAAGGTAAAAGGAATAAATGTCAACAGGTGAAAAAGCACCTGTGCAAAGCATTGTTGGCCCATGCACACTACTGTCTGTAAATATTTTTCAATAGACTGGCTTAGCTGACTTTTTGTGTTCCTAAGCTGTGGTATAAGCCTGAACTCAGTTTCTGCAGTTTTTACCAAGAGCATGCTGAAAGCTTCCAGCCTCTTCCGACACTCTAGTTAGGAAACTATGGGCACAACTGGAACTGCAATTGAAGAGTTCTATCTGTAGCAGTACAGCTTTTAAATGTACAAAATCCAACAGAACCAAGAATCCACATAGCTCTGGGTAGTATCCATAGATCTATGCAAGCATGTGGTCAATAATGCTATTGACAGACATTTAAAGGACAATGCAATCATCAGCTACAGTCAACCTGAATGAAGTCCTAACTAATACTATGGCGAGGACAAGGGAACAATATGTGTTTTGTAGCAAAACCATTAGCATTCATACTGCAAATTGGGAGAAGATGATAGGATCCTAGTACCTAAAATCAGCATGGGAGGAGCTGAAATGATTTTTTTTTTATAATAGTAACAATCTAAAAATCTGCACTATAGTAAAATTGTAAGGGTTGAATCTTCCTAAGCAGGAAGATTCTCCTAACATTCTGTGATTCTGTGAAATAGACTCTTCCTGCACCCCCTCTAAGCTGTACTAGGCAGCTATTGCCCGATTTCTTCCTGATTCCTTCTTTGGGATAGTATCATAAAAACAAGCCTGGTTCACTGGTTCAGTGACACAGTATCCTTGAGACTTCACTGCAGAACCTGGGGAGCCTGTTACACTTTAGTTATCCTTCCTAAAACACATCTTCACCTGAAAGGAAAAAGTGCAGAAAACTTAAGTGTCTGAAAGAAAGTGAAAGCAAAGAGGAAAAAAACCCTACACCTTTAGAACAATGCAGAAACAGTCTTAGAGCCATTCAGTGTGGAAACAATGCAGAAACAGTCTTGGAGCCATTCAGTGTGGATGACTCTTGAGTGAAGAACTTTTGCAAGCAGGTCAATGGTTATCCGCTAAACAGGAACACTTCTGACTGTCAAACTTAGATGCACACACATAGAGGGAGACAAACACTTGGCACAGCTCAAAGTCACAGGAAGAAATTCTGCATGCTTTCAAGGAAAGTGCTTAAAATAGGTAAGGAGTAGCATAGAATGCTAGAATTGCCAGAGTTGGAAGGGACCTTAAAGATCATCTAGTTCCAACCCTCCTGCCTGGCAGGGACACCATCTACTAGATCAGGTTGCCCAGAGCCCCATCAAGCTTGCTCAAGAGCCCCATGTAAGCTTGCTCCACCCTAGGCACTGAAGGACCACCTAGCTGCTCTTGAGGATGGAGAAAGCAAGTAGTCACACTGGCTGTTGAGAACAACTGTCTTTCTTCCAAGCTTCAGTCACTGTCCTGGCTGCTTCTCTTAAACCATCAAATTGTCAGTGCTCATAAAAAATGCTTTTTTCTTCTAGGAAAAAAGGTCTGGCAATATGGCAATGCTGCAGTGAAACAAATTAATGAGTTTGCCATTGCTAGATGTTGTTAGAGCACAAAACTGAACCTCATTAGAAGCTACATAGTGTTTTAAGGCTGAAATATTTCAAAGAGGTATATGGTTTTCCCCTGAAAGCTTTTGGGCAAATTCTAGTCATTAAAAAGAAGAGAATTTGAAGTAATATAGATTTTTAAGTAAAGTTATTTCAACACATCTTGTTTTGCAAAGATGTTTCAATAGTTTTGTTTCTCTCCTCAAAGCAAAGCATGAAAACATGTTTTGAAACCTCCAGGAGTCCTAAGAAGTGAAACATTATCCTCCAAAGAGCACTCAGTATACACACAGTTTAAACAACAATCCTTCTATCCTCCTTTTGGTTCTGCTGAAACTCTTTGGGTTGCATGTCTTATAAAGTACACAGATACAAATGGTTGGAAAAGATATTGAAAGCCTAAAATGAAGCTAATATAATATTAGTGATATTTGAAAGTATCTGGGCCTGATTTTGATAGAACTTGAAGATTCCTTTGAAGTATGAATGGAAGCCTGGTTCCCCTTGAAGAGTAAGATTTTTAAAGAGTGCGAGTGCCCCTCAGACTGAAAAAGAATAATGACAAGTGCACAAGAGAACAAAAGAAAGGATAAAATAAAAGTTAACACATTTCTTCCTTTAAAGCCTGAGTTCTTTGTTTCCAGAGTGAATTGTTTGAATAGACTAAATAACACTATTATGTGCTATCAATGCTTTGCCAATGCAAAGAGGCTTTTGATAAGAAAATGGAGAATTGAAGTTGTAATGGCTAATGATAAGATGCAGAGATGACACAAATCACCCCAAATTAATGCATTAAGTCTTCAAGCTGAAGAATGATACATCAAATCTAATGAATCTAATACCATCTTTAAAAGGGTTTTTTTTAGCCTTCTCTGCAGAAAACAACCAAAAGTAAGCTCTCAACTGAATAGCAGATACAGCACACTGAGGAAGCTTCCTCATATTCCATGGCAACTTCACATTTAATTTACAGATGCCAGTTCTGGAAAGTCCTATGGTATCCCACAGGGACATAATCAAAAAAAGGTTCTCAGTATATGCATTAGCTGAGAATCTGTAAAGTTTAGCAGAGAAAAGTATTCTTTCTTATAGCAAGTTAGTGATCCTATATAACTTGAAAGAAAGTAATTCTTCAATAGGCTCTTGACTTGCCTTGTAGAATTGTATAGCAGGAATGTGATTTACTTTATAGCATCATGTATAGAGTCATAGAATGGCCCAGGTTGGAAGGGAGCTTAAAGGTCATCTAGTTCCAACCCCCATGCCATGGGCAGGGATGCCATCCACTAGACCAGGTTGCCTGGAACACTACCAGGGATGAGGCATTCACAGCCCCTCTGGGCAACCTGTGAAAATGTTTATTAAACTTGTATAATTTTAAGAAATTAAGAATGATTTTAAGAAAGTTTTAAGTCAGAGAGTATTCTCAGCAATTTTTTTTTTCCATCCCAAAAGCTACTTGACTGAACCTCTAGCCTTGCAAGCTGAAAGCTCTTTCTAGTGCTAGGATTCAGGACAACAACAGAGATTCTCATTAAAACAATGATGCATACAATGTTTCTTAAGTAAATGCAGAAACAAATATTTAAGAGCCACACACTTCCTCATTCTTCACATCAGATTCCTGAAATAACTTATAAGTTGTAGTAGAGTGGGTTATGAAAATAACAGTATAGAAAATAATACATTTTGATTGAGAATTTTTTTTAAGAAACAGAGTTCTGACAAGAAACTGTTGTGCAATAAGAAAGATACAATCAAGAGTAGCTAGAAGCTAATACATAATTCTCAAAGCAAGAAAATGCCATCACACAGAAAACCTGATAGTACCTCTTCCAAGGTGGTGTCAGAAATGCCATAGCCAGTCACATGTAGATGATGAAGGCTTTGATCTAAAGCCTGAAAAAGACCTTTAAAAGAGGTCTTATCTGCCCTTTCTGGAATCACATAGGTCAGCTCAGTCCCACTGTTCTCTTTCAAGAAGGCTTCTGGGATGTGCGTCTGTACCAGAGATGTGACCCGAACAATATGCTTAGGATCCTGGATTTCAGTCACAGAAGGCTATGAGGAAAGAAAGATAATCATGCACAAAAATAAATAAATAAATAAATAAATGCTACCATAAGTGTGGGACTTGATAGTAGAATTCATATAGGAAAATTTCCACTGTTAAAACTGCACCAAACCTGGGATGCAGAGACTACTTCCCAGGAATAAAGAATAGTGAGACAAAGCCATTTTCATCAAAAAAAAATGAAACTCATCATTTTCAAATATGTCCTTTTTCTCCTTCCAGAGAATAAAACTAGAAAGAAAGAGAAGATCCACCCACACAAAACACCCAAGAAAGCTGATAAACACGTCTTGCTGGCTCTCTAATAATCTATACCACTTATTCCTTCCTGACAGGGACATATAGCCCCCTTAGAATATACAAAGATGTTACTTGTATGTGACTAAAGGTACTGTACAGTACATTTTTATATACCTTTTTTATGAGTGTTAGACTGTGTCCCTGGCCATATCTTTCTCTCAGGTAAGAGGGAGAACCACAGCATTTCAGCTGGCCCCGCTGCAGGATGGCAATGTGATCGCTGAGCACTTCTGCCTCATCGAGATGGTGAGTGGTAAAGATCAGTGTGCAACCTACATCAGAGAGATTGGTACATATCTATGAAATCTGGTTTCTAGAGAAACACAATGTGCTTTCATGAAGGTCCTTTAACCTTAAGGGAACCTTTCACATCCCTTCAAAACATAACTGCAAGACACAAACAAAGCCTGCATTCAGATTTACAGTCTAAGTTAGATTAAGGACTAAACTTGCTTTGCCTTGTATACTTAGTAAGCAATAATACAACTTCAAGCTGTTTAAGGAGCTGAAGAGATTCCTTAAAACCAAGTAACAGCAGTGTCAGTTTCAATGGATCATCCACTGTGAGTTATTAAAGCTAATTGAGTGCTCACTAGCTGAAGAGTTTTCTGTCCATGAACAGTTTTTAACCCTGTGGCACTTAAAATATTAATGTAGCAGACTGATGAGTCTATTTTTATTAGAAGTACATGTGCATCAATGTATGGCTATATGCAACATGGGAAATGAAAATCACCAAATTATTTCAAGAAGCTAACAAACAAAAAAAAAAAAGGTAAGAGAAGAGAAACTTCAAGACAGAACTCAGAACTAAACCAAATCTTCTGTTAGGTAGGCCTCCTTCTGTGAGATAGCAGATAATTCTTATAATTTTACTTGTCTGCTTTAAAGTGTCCAAGTTCAATTGTTACCTCTGAAATGAATATATGTCCTTACTGAATAACAATACTAATATTCAGACTACACTGTTTAAATTTACTGAAACAGAATTCCAGACAGGAAAATAAACAGCAAATCATGTGTATAAGCTTTATACCAGTTTTGTACTTCAGAAGAACATCCCAGATGCTACGGCGAGAACATGGATCTACTCCACTGGTGGGCTCATCTAGAACAACCGTCTTTGAGTTTCCAATAAAGGAGATAGCAATTGAAAGTCTCCTTTTCATTCCTCCAGAAAGGGTTCCAACAAGTTTATACTGATGTTGGGATAAATCTACATCTTCCAGAGCTCTGAAATAGAAGTAAACAAACAGGACCAATTTTGACAATCTTTTTCCAGTCACATCATGTCCACTCAGAGCAGAATTACTGAAAAGTCACTGTAAATGGAAAGTGAGAAAAAACCTACCTCTGGCTGATTGTACAGTTTGGTGACAAGAACAAATTAGAAACAAAAATAACTCTTTTTACCTACTAAGCATAGATATTCATCACCACCTGAAATACAAATTCTGGATAAGTATTGTGCAGGATAAGAGCAGACAATTTTGAAATTAAGTCCAATAACATACACATAATTTTGTCCAATGATTTCATCAAACTGTGGATATAGCTTCTTAAACCACAGTAAAGATGTTTAGCTTTATAACTATAATAATGCTTTGGTGTTTGCAACTACACAAAGAACCTTAAAAATGCCTGAGATTTTAAGAAATGTGTAGTCATTTGATATAAAGTAATGCTAATGCAGCCTAATCTAATTCCTCTGTGAAGATCTGGGAGATATCACACAGACATTTCCTATTTATTCAGCCCTTGTCCTCTGATGATCTTGCATCTAAGAAGGGTGTGGAAACATGCTCAAAAAAGGCAGCACTGAAAGACCATCAATTTATTTTTCATCACACTGAACATCTAACCATTGACCTAAAAGCTTTCAATTGCTATCAGCCTGGCAAGCAAGCCATAAAAGGCTTGACAGTCCTACGCTAATCTCCTGAATCATTTGAGTGAATATGCAGTCTGTAAACCATCTCATACCCTGAGAGAACTTTTCATTTTTAAAAAACCAGGTTCTCATAGTTGTTATATTATATATATCAAGAAAAAATATTCTTAATCTCATTAGAAATGTTTTTCTGTTTAATAAAAAGCAAATTTTTTTGTGCTTTGTCATTTTTTAAATTTCTCTGAGGTATTTTAAAGCATTCTTTGCCTTTAAAAAAACAACCCTATAATTATTTTTCTTTGTATCAAGGCTTGCAGAGTCCTGAGTATTCTTATGTGCCATTAATATGAGAGACTGCTGCTGAAATAACAATTCAGCAGTCTAAGTGCAATAAAATACAGAATATTATTTTGCAAAAATTTAAACCAAACACTGTTTTGTTGGTCTTTTTTCTTCTAGAGGGTTGTTTCTGTTGTTTCCAGAGGGAATGCAGTGTCCCACACCAGAGATTTTTCAGATTGAAATTTTAAAGTAACAGGTTTTTATGATAGCTACTAAAAAGGAAAGCTACTTTGCCACAAATGTGGCTGCATGTGAAGAAGTCTCATCAGCTTGGCATTTCTTTCCACTGAAGCTTGGAAGTGCCCAGCCCTCCAAACAGTCTAGCATGACTCAGAGGGTAAACAGGAACTTTTTACTCTGTCATGGTACTAGAAGAATATACATTTTATTCCTGAACTTCAGAAAACACAGCTTGCTGTTAGTGAACAAGATCTCACCTTGTACAGTTGTATAGAAGTTTAATACACATGATGCAAAAAAAATTAAGATGATCTAGTCTTATATGAAAGAAGTAGCAGCCTAAAACCACTCACAAATGTTCTCAACCTAATAAGCGGCATATCCTCTGAGGTCACATGAGACCTCTGGTTTGTTTTTCCTATTGAATTGTTTGTTTTTAAACCCCTTCATTTACTAAACACATTTGAAGTCTGAATTTAAGAAAGGTAAAAGATGATGGCCTACTTAAAAGGATTGTAACTATCACTGTCTTTATCTCCCTTTGATTTTCCAGTCTTCCTTTTATTGCAGGTAAGGTAATACAGTATAATAAATTCACAAAGTCAGTGCTGACTTATCTGAAAACTCAGGGTGAACACTCAGCCATTTATTTTTTATTTGCCCTTCCAGCAAGGAGGAAGGTAAGGTAAACAGCATGAGGCAGCAGCACTACAGCTGCTACCAGGCTAATCATCTCCACTCCAGTCAAAACATGATTACTTGATTGTTTTCTATGCCAGATTTTTTAAACAATGACAGTTTCACTGCAAATACGTTCAAGTAAAGGTTTGAAACTAGCAAATCTATTTTCAAGTCACCATTTCAGAAGATGAAGTCTGATAAAAACTCATAGGAAACCTGAAGTTTCCATTCACTTCTAATTGCAATTCTGCTTTAGCACTTTCTTCTTTGCATGGCTTGCAATAAACACTACTGATTTACTTGACAGATTTCACCAAGTGAAAGGAACACTTACTCACTGACTTGCTGATTCAGCTGCTCCTTTGTCCAGCCAGGTGCCTTCACTGACCCATAAAATAGCAGATGTTCTCTCACTGTTAGTATGTTGAACAGGACATTGTTCTGTGGGCAAACACCCAGCTCTGTCCTGATGGCAGCCAGGTCAGTAAGTATGTCCTTTCCATTAATAATAATGGTGCCAGAGCTTGGTGGATATAGACCAGTCAACAGTGATCTGATACAGGAAAAGAAAAAAAAAACCCACAATCCTCAAGATCATCTACAAGACCATGACTACAGCTCACACCTAGATTTCCTGAGGCATGTCCTAGCATCCTTAGAGCAACACCAATTGAGTTGAGCATAGTTAGAAAAACACTGCTGAAATTCTGGGCATTGCTTTTTTTTCCAAAAACCAAGATCTCAACAGTCCTTCATTTCCTTACTTCCAGAACAAAATCTGCTTTTTCTCAACCAAATATAACAGACCATTGTTTTCTTCTTCATGTGTGTGTTCTAGCTGAGAACTAATTTCTATTTGGGTCACATTCTGCATCACTGGTTTTATTAAAGATGGTCATCATTAATATAAAGGGAGAAATACAGCCTTCTTAATTGAGACTTTTTTAATTTTTTTTTTCTTTTTGTTATTTTCATCTCTGGTCAACTGTCAAAAAATAAGTCCCTTGCAACCTCTAGGAACAAAGCACAAAATACTGTAAAACTCCACACTCTTCATGTAATAGGAGTGCACGTGGGATGCCAGAAAACACTTTCTTGAGATGTTCAGCTCCATAAATAGACATGCCCAGCTACTACTTAAGCTGTTCCTGAACTGCTACAGTATGGTTTCAGTAGCACAGAGAACCTATCAAATTTGTTTAGTCTTTGATATAGAGCCTTCAATTTTCATGTGCTTTGGGAAGTGCATTAAATTATTAAAAAGACATAGGAAAGAGTTGACAAACTTTTATCAGAAGGAAGTGCAACAGCATTAAAATGTCAGACTTACATAACTGTTGTCTTGCCAGCTCCATTAGGTCCCAAGAGTGCTGTTATCTGACCTCTGTGGAAAGTGAGGCTGAGATCTTTAACAGCAGCCCTCTGGCCATCCACATGCTCTTTGGTGAGAGACAACAGCAGGACACCAGTGCTGGTTCCGTCAATGCCTTTCCAACTTGGAGGTGCTGGATCTGAAGGGGGAAGAGAAGCAGATCAAGAGCGTTCCTGAAATTAAACATGTTTGTGTGTGTGTATATGGAATAACAAATTAACTTAATCCCTGTTGCCATTTACCAAGGTAAATGATCAGGTGCTCCAAACTGACATAAGCTTCAGTGAAATCAAAGATACAATGCCAGCTAATTATTTGGCCTATTTGCAGTGTTAACAAGCAACCTAAAACAATTATGTCAAGTCACAAAGTCATACAATTGCATTATTTCTAGTAGAAAAAACCCACTTACAATAATGTTTCTTGAATCATTGGTTTATGCTCATAAGTATGAGAGAATTTTAACTGTGTGAACAACTCCATATATATCATCCAGTTTCAGGCACACAACATTAACATAACATGAACAAGCATAGCCAGTTAATCCTTTCAATTCCCTCAATCAATAAAACAGAGTAGATCCCTTTGTGAAATAATTCAGAGCAGCAGTTTTGTCTAAATATAATTCAATGTTTTCAGTGAAGGTAGACAACATTTTTCTAACTGTGCTGTAACCAGCTCAGCAAACTGAGATGATGAACTTCAGAAGATCTTAATAAAGATGAACCCAAGAAATATGCTACATTTTAAAAAACTGTTCTAAAATATTTGTGTATGATAGCTTTAACTGAATGATTCAAGCATTACAGGCAACAGCACAATTAACAGTTCATATATGCTATTCATAGTATACATTATACAATGGAGTAGGTAAAGGCAGAAGATCTAAACAGATAATAAAGGACTAAGAAATGATAAAAGCAGATTGATCAAAATCAACACACCATTCAGAAAAGGATCATTGTTAAAATTCTGTTATGACTACAAACCTTTCTCTTGGAAGTTTTCATTGAAGAAAAACATATTAGAATTCAGATAATGTCTCTTCCTCTTCTTTGCACCACACAGGTTCTTCCAGTAGGAAACAGTAAGGGGAAAGTACCATTGGTTCTTTAATCCAAATTTTCCTAGATAATAATTGTGATAGAATCTGTTGAAAAACTTACAGGCATTTCATATTTGTTTGTAGACTACTAATGTCCTATCATTACTTACAAAGAGCTCATTAGAGCATTTCATTAGCTCAAACTCTTAGCTGTACTTAACCAACCTTAACAAAGTAAAAAAAAAATAATTTGGTCATAACACCAGATCCTGCCATAAAACAATTGATCTTCAGTGTTATTATGCTTCACTCTATCTCCAAATCAGCTTTAAAGTGGACCAAAATCATAGAGTTAACAACAGATAGGCACAGCCTAATCTTGTAGCCTAGAGGAAAGAAAATGAACTAGATGTTCCTGTCAAGGAAAAGAGACTTTTTTTTTAATCATAACAATAATCCACTGCACCAATCATTAAAGAGTATTCTTCCATTAATACACATTTTAAATAAATTAGCTAGCATAAGAAACATTTATTGCAGCACACAAACAGAGAGAAAAAACTTGCTCTT
Organism: Galbula dea; assembly: GCA_013399015.1. Taxonomy (NCBI): domain Eukaryota; kingdom Metazoa; phylum Chordata; class Aves; order Piciformes; family Galbulidae; genus Galbula; species Galbula dea. Next base: position 21,953 of record VWZX01006539.1, read on the forward strand.
ATACACAGCCTAAACTTTGGTATTGGCTAGTATTTCCAGGCTTCACTTAGCAATCACAAAATACACTCTCCCTGTGTTTGGAGTTGCATTTCACTGACACTGAAGGGTGCATGTCAATTTAAGCTAAAATTTGTAAAACTCAGTTGTATATTCCACAAGCTCCTATATTTCAAGGTAAAATTTGGTTTTAATTTTTATACTCTTTAAACAAATACAGAATAGCTAGAAGAAAAGGTGACACATGTAAATCAGAGAAAAGGTAAATTTCAAGCTGTTAGTGAGGCATTGGGCTACCATTAAAAAATGCATCAACCAACTCAATAAGATCCATAAAACTTGGTTAATGAAACAAAAATCATGATTTCTGAAAATATACTTGAAAGTCAATAAATTTTCTATACTCATTGGACTGTGGATGGCTGGGAGCAAGGCAGTTATGAGGCAGTCTGAAATCTTTGTGATCAGAAAACTTGTTGTTCATGGTCCAAATACTGACAGAAAGGTTAACCATTTTCACAGGAACTTTTGCTACTTGACTAAGCTCTGTTGCCATGAAGTACCAACAGATTCTGAAGTCCTTCAAATATTAGTCATCCCACTAAGCAAACAAAGGATATTTTACGTGTGGCTACAAATTCTAGCCTATGTGTTAGCACTACTCAATATTTATGTGTGTAGGAAGACTTTCTTACCCAGTCCCTAAAGGCAATCAGGCAGTTTGGTGCATTTGTGGTGGGTTTAAGGGCTCTTTCCAGCCCCCCACACACAGCAGGTAAAGGAGAGACTGGATTGGAAGTTAAAAACTAAAAACTGCTTTAATAATAATGACAGATATAAATGAAACAAAACAGGTACAGGACCCAANGCACAAAATCTCAACTCAAAAAAATATAAGCAGCTTTTGTTTTGGTTGCATACAATGGGGAAAGCCAATTCTATCCATTCCCTTCAATAACTTCTTCAAAAATATGAAATAAGAACAGCTCCATGATCTTACCAGGAATAACATTGCTGAAATACCAGCCACCTATAAAATATAAAATGGAGTCAAAGAGCATCATCCAGCATATCCATCCAAAGGTCATGTATCCTCCTTGTGCCATTGACTGCTGCACATTATTCCACTGAATTCCTGGTAGTAACAGCAATAATAATAATGATTTTTAAAAGGTCAAGACTAAATCAGTACAGCATTAAAGACTACACACACATCATGTACACACTTCTTGGTATTAGCACTAACAAAAACCCCCATAGCTAATAACAGTAATCTTAATGAATACAAATAAATTGCTATGCTTCTAGAAGCTTCTGTTTAGAACAGCAGGTGACATTGTTGCCAGGAAAATGCAGAGAGGCTGTTGCAGAAAGGGCTGTTTATGACGTTTTATGTGGCCCTTAATTTGGCAAAAGAAAAAGAATTACAACCCAAAAGCACTTAGAGAGCTGGCAGATGTCATGGCAAGGCCACTCTCAATAACCTTTGATCGAAAATGTCATCTGGGAGAAGTGTGTGAAGACTGGAAGAAAGCAAATATCAGTGCTATCTTCAAGAAAGACCTAGAGAACTACAGACTAGTCAGCCTCATCTTGACCCCTGGGAAAGTGATGGAGCAGCTAACCCCAGAAACCATCTGCAGGCACATGAAAGAGAAGAATATCAACATGAGTAGTCAGTATAGCTTCACCAAGTGAAAGTCGTGCTTGACCAATTTGATTGAATGTCTGTGATGGAAGGGCTGGCCTGGTAAATAAGGGGAGACTACAGGATCTTGTCTACCTGTACTTCAGTAAGGCTTCTGGTATTGACTCCCCTAAGATCCTCCCATAAGATTAAAGAAGCTAATGAAGTATGGGCTGGAGGGGTAGACAGTGAGGTGGAGGTGTTGAGGGCGGTGATCCCCTTTATTCAGCACTGGTGAGGACATGCCTGGAGTACTGGGTCAAGAGAGGCATAGAGGTACAGCAGAAAGACCATTTCTCCTACAGGGAAAAGCTGAGAGAGCTGGAACTGTTCAACATGGAGAGGACTCAAGGAGGATCTTATGAATGTATAAAAATACCCAAAAGGAGGGTGCAAAGATGACAGACTGAGACTTTTTTCTGTGATGCCCAGTGGCATGATGAGAGGCAGTGGGCACAAACCAAAACACAGAAAGTTGCCTCTGAACATCAAAACCCATATTTTACTGTGAGGGCAACAGAGTGTTGGCACAGGTGGAGTTTCCAACACTGGAGATGTTCCAAAGCCAGCTGGACATAGTCCTAGGCAGTTGGTTCTAGGTGACCCTGCTTGAGGAATGGGGGTAGACTAGATGACATTCAGAGGACCTTTCCAACCTCAACCATTTTGCAACCCCACGAAACTCCCTGTGGATATCATCACCACAAAGCAAGCATTAGAGCTGCCATTGACATCAATGAGGACTTCCAAGAAACTGCTCTAAAAAGGACATTAAAAAGTTTTTTCTCCTGTTATGACCTGTCCTGTTAACCCACCATCCAAGATTTTTTACAGAACAAAGTAAGAAACATTTCCAACTGTAGGTTATTTTAATAATAATTACAAACTTTTCTTCTAACCAGAGAGCTTACCTATTCCTTGGCCCTCATATGATGTAATGAAAAATACTCCTTGGCCAAAAGCAGTTGTTGAAAGAAGACACTACAACACCAAAGGAGAAACAGGATGTAAACATCAAATAAAACATGCTGTTGACAATCTTCATGAAATAAAATAACTTGTGCTATTAAAAACAAGCAGAAAATAAATAGACTTTTTTTTTCATGTAGGCTAATAATAATTATTTCCTTTTATGCTTTAACAATACTCTCCCTCCCACATACTGCAGCAGTATTTGTTCCACCTTAAAGAGCTCCACTGACCTAGATAATAATATTGCAAAACATTATTTATCTTTATAACAAGTTAGAGACCATCATGAATCTACCACATATTGAAAACATATAATGTATAACACTGTAATAGCATGGAAAAAATTGTACTTTCTGTAGTAAGAACAGTGGTCCTGCTCATTTTTACAAGACCAGAACTCAGGAAGAGACAGGGGCAGAAGGAATACGTACACTGGGTACTATATACTGAGGCAGCATTTTTGTGCAAGGAAATTAACATTTGACTTCCAAGAAGCAAAACAGTCATGCTGTGTCACAAAGCTACAACATGGAAACTAAGCAAGTTAGTGATGCAGTATAGCAAGGAAGACTGATGATCAATGGAAAAACACCAGTGAGCTCATGAAGGCTGATGAGGAGATTCAAAATTTTACTAAAATTAATAAGCATTACTTGGTGATAAGATCCTTCAGTTTGAAAGAGAGCTAAAATAAAGTTCATTTTATCTCCTATTTTAAGTTAATGCAATTGAATAACGTTTCTGCAATATTTGACACAAAAGGAACACATCATGCCAGCTGTCTGAAGGAAATGTATTATGTAAGCTGCTCCTTGGAAAAAGAAAACACCAAAATCATTATTGACATGGATTACATTTTTGTGCAGAGAAGTTCATGCTAATTCCCTTCAGCTGTGTCCCTGGTTCTTACACTGCTAAGGTTTCGCTGTCTCACTTGATGGCCTCTTGCCTCTCATCAAAAATTATTGCCTTTTGCACAGGCTGCTGCCTCCAGTTTTCAGCAAACACAGGATATCTGAAGAGTTATTTTGAAATAACTGGTCATGAAGTGTAAAAGTTATCTCATGCACATGGCCCCAAGAAAAGGGAGGGGAAGTAATAAAGCAAAAAAACCCCTCCACTCTGCCTATTTATGCTCAGACTCTACAGTCATATGACTGTGCTTACTTGCATGCAAAGGACCAATATATTTTATCTGACTGATTGACACTGAAAATGTGTCTTTTTGTTTTTTAAATAACTGTAGGAATTATTCCACCAGTTTAATTTGATATGTGAGTTATTTTCCAAGAGTTAAATCATAATGTGTGAAATATGATTTGCACTGTACGATGGTGATATTTCATGCCCCAATCTGTGATATGGTGTGTTAAGGCAGCACAAAGATTTAAACCAGCCTATGACCTACATAAACCAGGAAATGACACAGAAGAACTGATGCTAAACAAATTTATACCTCAGGCTATATAGCCAGATAAGGCCTAGACAAATTTCTGATCTAATCCCCAGTTGCACTCAACAGAGAATAAATCATTAGTTTTCCTCCAAACAAATAATGACTTTCAGGAGTGGCATGTCATTAGGTGTGTTTGAAAGCACACTAACATTACAAATACTTTCAGGCCAAAACATAAAGAGAACTCATGAACATGAGGAGTACAACAATTTCTCTGACAAACTGTTCTATTTATTACTTTCCATATTCAGAACATTTGCAAAATCAACTTATTTCCAGTGAAACACAAATGCAAACAGAAATCAGGAAAAAGTAAATTGTTGTTTAAAGTTTCAAAACTATAGATACCAACAGCATGATCAGAGGAGAAAAAATAGAAAAGGAAAAGAAATATTTACCATTATAATCTGGTTGGTGAAACTCAACTGGTTCTGCAATACCAACAAAACTATGTAGGGTAAAAAACTGATCATATACACAAGGCTGGCACACAGGGCTGCTGTATCAGCACTGCTAAAAAATGCTCCCAAAAAATAGCTTAACATAATAACTGTAATTCCAAAATCCAGGAGAAAAAAGAAGATCAGGAAGCCATTGCTATAGGCAATGATACCACTTGCTTTTAAAATGATGGCCAGAGCACAGCTGCTTATTGTGAGCATAATGACATTCTCCAGAAACCAAGCAAGGAAATGAAAGGCTGGATGTACACCCATTGTCTTCATGTACTGCAAGACAACATAGCAAAAAGAGTTAAACATTTTCTCTTGGGTTTTTGTTTGTTTTCTTTTGTGTTTGTTTGGTTTGGTTTGGGTACTTTTTAAGCAAAACATGTCCTCAAGACACCACCAGCTCCCCAAAGAATGTCATGTTCATTTACTTGCATCGTTTCCCTTTTCCCGTGCTACCCCTCCTGCTCTCTCCTGGATCAATCACTGCTCTGAGCAAGGCTACCTCTGAGCTGATCACATACTAACAAGAGGAATCCCAGTGCTCAGGCACAACATTTTTTTGCATAGGGATGCAGGATCAGATGTCAGATTACTGGATGCTTCAAAGTACTGAGGATGTCTACAGCACTGTGTAAAGAAATGGTATTTTCTCCCCAGTCTGTTGATCAACTGAAAGTAACATGGATATGTTTGTAAACCTTTAGGTATTAGCATGCAAATAATAAATTCACTAGGTATGAGGTATCTTTTTAAAAAAACATGCTGTTGGAAACAGGCTAATATTACTTCTGAGGCATTTTTATAAGATCATCAAAATTACCCTTGATGAGAGGAATTAATATTTTAAAGCATTAAAAAAAGGGTTTATCTTACAACACAAAGTTTAAAGAAATTATTTTCCTAATTAAAAAATGCTTACTAGAACAGTATAAAGACCAGTATCATAACTCAAAAAGGTATATTTAGTCAGAAAAATAATCATAAAACCCCTTGTTCTTCCATATGCTTTACACCCCTTAAAACTAGCCATTGATATAAGCAAATAATTGTCTCACATTTTCTGTCTCATCCTCCCTTCTATTTCTCATAATTACACAGTACATGGCAAATCTTTCAATTGATTTGGGAAGTTTCATCATTTTAGACCATATATAGCAAAATATAAAAATAGACAAAAATAAAAATCATTCTAATCACAAGGACTTTTTTCCAAACAGCAGTTTCCAGACTCAACTTTTATGGATCTTTTGCTTGTTGCTTTTTGTCTTAGGGACAATATTTGCATACTAAGAGGAGCGGTGTTTAAACAATGTTGTGAATCTGAGTTGACAGTTTGAACTAGAACCTACTGCCCAGAGGAAACAAGTGAAAACAAAGCCAGCTGGATTATGAGCATATAAATGTACCTCATTTTGTATTTCAGTACACTTTAACAAATACATTTTATTTTCAGAGGCTAACCTGCCTCTTACCTCTTCAAGATGAATTTCTCTTTCATAAACCAGCTTGCGTACCATACCGGCAACTGAAACCATCCATGTTAACATCATCATAAGTGGGAAAAAAACCCCTATATTGTTCAAGAATCTGTGAAAGAACAAATTTGCAGATTTTTTAGCCCCTAGGGGTAAAATGTTTTTTAGAACAAAGTAAATGGGTTCATACTGGCACTGCTCTCAAAGTATACACAAAATAAGGTTGGATATGAGCAGTAGGACTTGTTTTTCTTGGAAGTTCTTATTTGTCATGTATCAAGCTAAATATACATGTTGGTTCTACAATATTAGCATTTGTCAACAATACAACTGATGTAATCACTCTTCAGGACTCCATTCAAAGTCAAACAGAATTCAGATTTGTGTCTATGGCAAACTAAAATATTTGGACAGTAAGGAATAACATAAGCCAGCCAACTTTTGCTCAACTTTAACAGATTTATTACCCCTCACCAATTCAAAATTCTAATAGTCAGGATGTTTTGATGGTTTTACAAAAAACATTTGTACACTTTCTCATTTGCTTTATCAACTTTACACTCTTTTTCACCACATACCAGGGATCATTTTACAGTTTGAGTACAGGACAATTAAAGATGGAATGTGGGTTACTTAGTATAATCTAAATTAGTTGGACAATATATTGGCACAGTTTCTGTCCAGGAGACTACTCTGCAAGCAAACAACTCATAAGGGGTCATTTGCCAGATAGATGTTGCATAATGTGTTGTGGTCACAGCTGTTAAGCAGCATTTGCTATGCTGCAGTATCCTCGTATTGGACATACTGCTTTAATCCTGTGCTGAGACATACACTTACCCACTGCAAGACCTCATAGCTTCCTCTAGCACTAATCTAACAAGGATAATATATTGAATTAAGAACCTGAAAGTTTACTTACAGATCACTGGTATGACAAGGGTAAGGCATGGCTTGCACCTGAATGGCTGGCTCCAAGATATCTGTCCCAGTCTGTGCTGAAATAATTGCCCTTTCAATCATATCTTGAAGAGGAATAAAGATGTGGTTGTATTTAAAACCATCAGCTGGCAACTTCTGGGGATGGGATTTCCACACTGGGTTTTTAATCAAATCTGTTCTCATGCTATAGAGAACACTGGTTCTAATTGTATAAGAAATGTGTGGTGGAAGAGGACTGCTGGAATCTTCTGTCTTGTTCTTTGGTGTATCAAAGATGATACCTGGCACATAAAGAAAAGAAGTGTCATACTCAAGCATCAAGCTTTTATGCTATTTACATAGTTAACTCATGGCCAATTATCATATGATAGTAGGATACATTCACCTGTAAGGGCAGGCTTGTAAAGGTTCTTGACCCCTCAACACAAGAATAGTAGGTTTTATAGAAACTTGCATTTTTTACAGTTCCAAATATGAAATGTAAAAACATTATTCAATGATAAATGGTCTTGCAACCATGATTCCTAGTTGAGAAAATTTCTTCCTTGATTTGGTTTTTTGAATTGCAGTTTATTCTCTTTGTATCCAGAATTAATCTCTTTTTGTGGGGCTGATCTCAATTTCACTGTGAAATCAGTAGGCATAAAATTTGTCCATCAAAGGACAACAAACCCTGGAAGTAGGTAACAAAGTAACCAGTTCCAACCCACTAAAATTTACTCAGATTTTTATTTCTACATCAGTTACAAAACTTCTGGTTTAGTACAGAATTTGCAAGTTTATTTTCTCTAGCTCTGTATTTAAAAAAAACAACAAACAAACTAAAAAAACCAAGCCAACAGAAAACCAACAACATAGGAAATCTTAATCTGTAGCTGGAAAGGTGAAGTCAAATAGAGCAAATTGGGGGGTTTTGGGTTGTGTTGTTTGGTTGAGGTTTTTTGTGTGTAGGGAGGGGGTTTGCTTTGGGTTCCCCCCCTCCAGCCTGGGATGACCCACACTTTTTAGAACTTCTGGATGAATGTGAAATGTTGACCATTTTCCTTAGGAAATGGGAAAGATGTTTTACCTACCACCTGGCTCCCTGAAAGATAATACTGTATAGAATACTCTACTCTCCTGTAAAGCTTATTTTTTAAACTGGTCAGCCTCTTTTTTCCCATTTATGCAAACATTTAATTTCCTCAGGCATTTCATGAGGTTATGAAGACTTACTAACAAAGCAAGGAAAAATCCAATTTAGTTTCATATCTTATTATGTAAAGCATGTATACCTGAGCATGTAATATTGATCTATTGGACACATTAGGTCCCTTAAAAGGTCATCTTCCCTCTTTAAGCATGTGAAGAGACTATATGGCCACAATACTGAAAAAAATGCCAAGAAATGTCTTGGTTTATAGTTGGCATATGATTCTTTCCTATGGAAGTGGAAGCAAAATGGATCTGGAACTCCAAGAACTATCTGTTTCTTCCCTTGAAGGGGCAAAGAATTCCACTCCCAATGAAGTTCTTCTGAGAAATTTTCCATATCTTATGGTATGGCCTGTTGGGTTTCTATTGATGGAGAGTAGTCATTCCCACATTCTGCAAATGGAGGTACTGTGCTGGTAACAGAACAAACAGAGGATTCCAGTCTGAGTAGTTTCATCCTCTAGAACTTCTTTGACATGTGTTCTGTTGTGTACTTCACAGAATCACAGAATCATTACGGTTAGAAAGGACCTTCAAGATCATCAAGTCCAACCAATACTTACAGGAGTCCAGCAAGACAAGAAAACCCCAAAAAAACAGGGAACAAAAAAAGTGTGACACATTCTGTATGGAATTAAATGGAGCTCTCTTTTAGAAAGGCTACATGCAAATTAAAGCATTTTATGTGAGAAAAGAAAGTGTGTGTAATAAGAAAAACATTCTTGTCTTTGAAAGTCTTTTGTACAATTAATTGATTCTCAGTAATAAGGATATAATGCAGGAAAAGGATAGAGAGTGGAATCTCAGGGAAGAAAAATCCATCTGCTGCTTAAGAATTGATTTATTCTGAATAAACTAGTTAATTACTCTGTAGTGTTGGTTTAAGAATAAAACTTACCAAAAAACCCTCTTTCTGTCCTCCTTTTTGCAAAGCCAAGAAGATAAAAATTAAAATTCAAAAGGATATAAACTAGATGATATGGTCATAATAATTTTCCTCAGTACTATACATTTTTCAGCTTTTTTTATTCTACTTTTTGTTAGAAATAGCAGACTCTAATAATTCATTTCGCTGTGCCACAATTAAAAGCATAATATAATTAGTCTTTACAGCATATATTACAGCATTCAATTATTGAGGAATACCTCTAAAGTAAATGTGCTTTATTTTTCCTGTATTAGATGTGTTTTAATACATACTTTGAAACTGTGTAAGCTTGACCTATCTTGTGAATAAATGCAGGCAACAACTACAAAGTCTGATGTTTTCTGTCAATACATATTTTTATGTGGTACTTACTAGCCAAGAACTTATTTTGCTGCATGAGTTCATGAGCCTTCTCCTCCAATTTCTCAACAGAGTCAAAAGGCTGGAAACGGTCCAGTAACACACAGGAAGAGATATTTACTACCAGCTGTGACAACAGGTCAATCTGTTTACTTGCTGAGCTGTTCAGCATCTTGTTCATCATAGTCTCTAAAAGGAGGGAACAAATTGGATTTTCTTAGTTTTAATGAACTGAAGAGAAAGGTATGGCCTTGATGCCACAGTATGTTCTTGCTTGCACATCCTATAAGTGCAAATATAGGAATTTTATTGTAAACTTGTAGAAGTGTAGCTCATGTTTCAGTGGCTTTTAGAAGTCCTCAGCTATGTCTTCCAACATTTTCAGGGCAACAAAAAAGTAACAAACTCTAGCAAAGTTCTGGAAAGAGACCATGTCCTTGAAGCTGTAGGACTTTTAAGATTTCCTTACCTTTCCACAACTACTCCAATGAGTCAATGTACTTCAATCACCACAGTAGAGATCCTTCTCTTTCATCTGTATCAGCCAGTTCTGCTCTCCTTGACACCATATTTCAAGCACCTTGTTGTGTAGGGCACAAGCATTTAACTTCAGCCCTACATTTAAAAAGCATGTGAAAAAAGCCTACAACTCCTCCATTGTGATTTTGATTTTATCTATGGAATGTATACTTCAACTAGAGCCTGTTTTCCTAACACACTGAACCTTTGGAGGAATTCAGATCTTCATCCATTGGTAGATAAATGTGGAGATAGCACTACATCCTTATGGTCGAGGGGGTAACCAGGATAACATGATTTAGAAACAATCTTAACTCATCTGGATTTAATGGAAACATCTGAATTTCTCAGGTAATAATGTTATAAAATATCTAACATAAATTTCCCTCTTAAATTTTTCAAGACTCCCTTGAAGATATAGCCTTTAAAAAGGATGGGTGACTACCTCATTTGATAACAACAAACCCTGGATCACAGATGTTATTCACTGTCAGCACAAGAAATATTACAATAGGAAGGCAGATAAGTGGAAAAATATATGGAGCAGTCTGGAGGGGACATGATTACCAGTGAGAAAGGACAAAGATCACAAGGAGAAAAAGCAGAGGAATTGATAGCTTAGAACTCATAAGACAGGCAAGCAGTGAAAGTGTGAACTCATGGGCTGAGAGAAAAGAGTGCCAAATCTTTCTTATTTACTGCTATCCTTGAGAAGAACAAAGGAATACCTACACTGCTACTTGTTTTGTGGCATTAGAGAAAAGAGAATACTCCTAACATTAAGCCCAAGTAGTAGAGTTTAGCATTCATATATATTTTTATAGCTATTATGTGTGTGTAATTATATATAGCCCTCTAAGCTGCCTGTTTTCTTTAACCCTGTCTGTTACATGTTACATACCTGGTCACATGTACACCTCTATAAAGGAGATTCCTTGGCAGCAAAAAAAACCCACATTTGACATCTGGGAGAAATCACAGAAGGACAAGGGAGAGGTTGGAAGAGTTCTACATCAATCCACCGTGTTTGTGGTGCTTTCCAGCAGGAATAGCAGCAGGGTGAATAACATGTCATTAAGACTGTCAACCACTTTTATAGCATTGTAGAGAAATAAAACAAACAAAAACCCCAGCAACACCTCAGAGAGAAGCTCAAACAAACACAAGCAGTTTGGATTTGAGCATAATTAAAAGTCAGCTTAATGCGAGTGTAAATGTAATAAACCAAGGGAATGTTTGCTTTAGTTAGAAGACAAAATACATAATCACAGAGATTAGGTGAATTTAGAAAACTTGATCTTTGTGTGGAAGTAAACAGATTATGAGTGGTAAAACCAGTAACATAGATGGATACCTTTAAGACTTTAATTGGATCCAAACAAGATAATTACAGGACTAAAAAGCTGATGCAGTAAGAGAGAAATGAAATTAAAAGAAGAAAAAAACCCAACACCACAACAAAACAAACAAAAACCCCCAATCAACAAAGAACCAAAAGCAGAGGTTTGTAGTAACAGTTGCACATGGTTGTAGGTTAATAAAATGAACACAGAAACCCACATATAAAATGCAAATGCAGAAAATTGTTCTGGCACTTGGAACTCATCAGCTTCACAAAGGCATAAATGATATTGTGATCTATAGCCCATGTTGATTTCCACTTTTTATATGATGTTGATTTTATCATCTATATTTCATTAAAATGAGGCAATTCTCATTCCATAAGCCATTCTACTTAAATGATCTCCTGAATTGACCATCCAAGACTATTAACCATTTATTACACATTGTCAAATGTCCTTCGCTCTGTTGGAAAGCTATAGCTTGAGAAACACATGTACAGGTTTCTGTGGTGTTGTCTGCAAAAGTGAGGATGGACCTGATAACTCCAGAGATCTTGATATCTACTCAGTGAAATACTATTTGACCATAACCTGTCAGGTAGTTCCCAGTGTTATGTTCAAACCAAAAAAATCCATCTATTATTCAACTAATATACTGAGACTATGCTCCTTTCTTTCCAGTAGGCCTTGCAGGTTAAGAGCCTTGTCCTTTCCTCCCTTCTATCTTTCCATTTTCCATTTGTATGATTCTGAGAGGGTTTTTGGGGGTTTTTTGTTGTTGTTGTTTTTGAGGGTTTTTTCTGGTTGTATTGTGATCCAGCTTCACCATGAGGTGCACGTTGTGTCTTATCCACACTAGGCAATCTTCCTGAGAGATAGCTGATTCAAGTTTGAGTCCCTCACTTAAGCAGGATACTGAACACAGATTCTTACTTTCTGGATTGAATTCTGGACATAATTTGCTATTTTCTTCATGAAAGTGTGTGCAGGTAGCCCTAGCTTTCAATTTAAGATCCATTTCAGATAGCTTCCACCTCCTGTGTGCAAATGAAAAGCCAAGAACTTCAGCTCACTCCAAGCATGACAGCACCAGCTGAGGGTGGTAGTACAGTTCAAGACTAACAGTGCACTACATCATTTACAAGCTCTCAGTACCAAAATCCAATAAAACCTGCACTTCAGGTATATGTATTTGTCTATTTTATCTTTAGACTTAATTATTTGACCATATATCAGACTTAATAACTTGTATTGTTGTAAAGTCCAGTTTTTCCAGCAAAAAATTCCACACAGCCCTTTCAGAGGCAACTGAGAGCTCTTTGTTGCCCTCCTCCAACAAATGACTGGAACAAATTTGTATCTTGTTCATGAATTTCCTAACACCTACTGATAAACTACATAGATCTGTCCTTTCAACCATTATCCTCCTCTGAGAAGCATTCAGCTCCCTTCGTACATGATATCACACTGTTATTGCATTTTACCCCACTTTTCTCTTTCTGGTCCTCAAAATCATGAACTTATATTAAATGATGTTAGACTGCTTTGGTGTGAGAGTTCCTGCCACATGTCAGAGGGACACTGCTAGGGCAGCCTCTTGCAGGCATCTGAGCCAGAGTCACTCCTTTCCCATCAGAGTTGCACAGAGCTGGGGCCTGCCGCATGCTGCAGCTGCCACCACACCACAATCTGGCTGTGGGTCTGGCCATGGACCTGCTGATCTGGGCCCAGACCCCTACCTGTTGGGTGGTGCCCTGGCCTGGCCTCAGCATTGCTGCCACAGACCTGCATTGCCATTTCAAGGCTGGGTCTGACCCTGGTTACTCTCTGGTGACTTGAGCCCATCCTTGCTGCTCCCGGATTATAACTGTGTCTCAGGCTTTTCCAAGGCTTAACAAGAGAGCATGTAACTAAGTCTTGATAAAAAGAGAAAAAATCCTACACTATCATTTTCCACTTATTTTCATTTAAAGTATACATATTTCACTCAAAATATGTATGTTTACTACAGAAATTTACTACTGCTTAATGGAACTGTGGCTACTGTGATTACTTCTCCCCTCCCTCAAGTATAGCTGCTGTGTTTATAACTCTCCCATTACAGCTTGCCACTTCTAACTATTCACCAGACTCTTCAAGTCTTTCAATATTTTGAAATACAAATTACCATGTCACTCAGAAGAAAAAAAGACAATTAGAAATATTCGAGGCTAATTCAGCAAGAGAATTTAAAGTCTGATACTTTAGTATCATTTAAGCATGTAAAACATTCAATTTCAATTGAACAGTTCTAAGTTCAAGTTCAAGTCTAACAAGGGTAATCAATACAGGTATTTTTATGTACATACCATATACTTGCATTTTTTTTAAGAGATTTTCCGTGTCAATATCCAAATTACTTTCTATGAAGTGCTTTATGAAACTGTTTTGCAGTGCTTCCTAAAATGAAAAGTGTTAGATGTTATATCAGATTTATCTTCTCTAAAGAAATATCAATTATACATATGCTTTCATGTTTATTTCCATTACCAAGATTTCCTGTGTAACACTGGAGAAGCCAATTAGCCTCTCTTAACAGGTCTTTCCCTCTTAACAGGTGAACTCCACACATTTCAAGTAAACAGGAGAACACATACTTTCCATTGCTGTAGATCCCTGTCTTCCTTTACTGCAAATATTTTAACTGAGAGTCCATTCTAATGTCCTTGCAAGCATGCTGGGACAGAAACTCATTTCCTTTTTTGGAATACTTTTGGACCATTATGATATTAATACTGGCAGTAGTCACATAAATATCTTTTAAACCCTGAGAATTCCTTTTACATCATTTTAACTTCTCTACCTCATTTGCCAATCTCTAAGGAAAAAATTGCTCATTCTGAAAGAACATCCTAGGATCTGTAAGTCTAAGGCATGATTGCTAGGAACATTCTTTAACTGAACATAAAAGTAACAGTTCAATTGATCTGTATGGGCCATTACAAGATTCTGCTTATTTTCCCAAAGTGTAACAGCCTTGAATATTTTCACAAGTCAAACACAGCAAAACTAAATTTTGTTGTGGGGAAAAAGAAAAAAAAAAGGACACAAATATGCAGAAAGGAAAGATCCCAGTAACAACAATGCTCTTTTGTTAGTTAATATTTCCACACAAATATCTTTTTATCAGTTGCACACATTGTTGGAAAAAGCAAGTGATAAACAAGCAAGTTCCAGAAAATATTTTATTTCCTACAAAGTCACATTTTTTTCAGTAAGTGTAGAAAGTTTGTAGGTATACCTACTTCTTTTATTACCCCTATTGCCTTGTAATGCTGGACATAGTGAGGGAACATTGCTTTTGAGTATTTCCACCTCAGAAATTTCTCAATGTCACTCTGTAGGCTCATAACCTAAAGCTGATCTGCCTCCTTTTTTCAGCTCTTTTTAAACCTGAAGCCACACAGATGGGTAGTTATATATATATATATATAAATTCTGTCTTGGTTACATAGTAAATAATTGGAAAATAGGTAGCCCTCCCTCAGTTCACCAACCTGCAGTCGTGAGACACTGACAACATTTCCACTGGTTTTAAAAACCTCAGACATCCTAAGCCACATCTCAGAGTATGTCTTCAAGTTTTCCACAAAAGCAAAAGTGAAATTAGCCTGGGAAAAAGAACACATGGAGACAAATGGAGCAAAAACTGTGCATAGCAAAGTTCAAGAAACAGGAAAACCTGGCATACTTCAGACATTCTGCTACTCCTTTCCATTTCATTTTGATAGCCAGTAGGAAGGATATCCATGTTTTCTTTTTTTTATTTAAGAAATGAGAAGTATTTACTTGCAGCCTCTGAATACCAAGTAAATCAAACAAAATCTTTCTGTAATGTGTATGATTCCTTCCTGAAATATCATAAAGACCTCCTTATTTCATGTCTCTTTCATATAAAATATCATAGAGTTAGGACTCTATTCAAAATAAAACCTTTGCAGACCTTGTGGGTCTTTTATTCAAACTAATTTGACTGAATATATAATAAAAGTAAAAACTGGGAGCATGTTCTGGAAAATAAATTCAACTAACCAGTCTATTTCAGAATATTCTCAGAGAGGAAAGCTTAAGTATAGCAAAATATTCTCTATCCCAGTCAAACAAGAGCTGTAATTTCTCTTTTAGCCACTAGCAACCAACCATAAGTTTTTTTCTAGCCTGTTTTAAACATCACAAATGTACTAAAGATTAGAAAATATTGCAGTATCTTTTTGTTTAAATTGGTGTTTCCAGTCACAAAATTGCATTAAGAACAATCAAGCACTGTTGTTATGGTAGAGATGGTGATATTTCCAAGCAGAGTGTTTGCAGTGAGTTATAACCTCCAGTTTGGGACCATGTTTTTGCAGTAATTTCTATTGAAGGTACACAGTTTTTGCAATAGTATTTTAAATGCCTTTTATAAACCCAACTCCTGGTACAATGTGGGAAAAAAATGTGGTGGTTCTTTCATCCTGTTTGTAGTAGAGAAGGTCCAAAAGAAACCCTTGGAGATAGTTTCATTTTTATGAAAGAATTTATGCATCTAACTTCTATGAGATACCCCACTCCACTTTCAAAGGGAGAGTGATTCTAAATGTTAAACTAAAGTTTGCTGTCAAATCAGCTAAACAAGTGCTTCTGTTAAGAAGCAACACAGAAACCTCATGGACTGAGCTCCCAAGACTGAATATCAGTGTCATGGAACCCACCGTCCAGGCACTATGGTGACAAACAAAGGGAGACCAGAAAGGCTTCAAGAGTAGCAAACAGCCAAAATAGGAAATAGCTGTTTCCCTACTTCAAAGTTCAGGTCACTCTGGAACATAAAAGATCAATTTTTCAGATATCACTAGAAATTGTTATATCAAGAAGTTCATAAGACCTGACCAAGAGCTCAGATCTTGGTGCTTCACGACTTGATTCTGAACAATGCCAAAGATTTCTTTTCTTTTTGAAGTCATTTTCAAAGAGCAACAGTAACCACAGTGTGCTTGTGTTCAACCTCTTTATACAAACAGTTAAAAAAATTCAAAAATTAATCCAGCAGCATGTATTTTTTACTTTTTAAGACAGCATAGAGGAAAGGAAGCAAATATGTATTGCCTATCAAGAAAAGATTTGAAAAAGACTTTTTCAGAAACAGTTGAATAGTTCTACTAATGTGTTCTCTTTAATCTTTTATACAAGGTTTAAGGGACTTTGAACAAACTTGTGCTTTTCACCCTGAGATTAAGCTATTATAACAAGTGGGATAAAATATTAAAGTGGAAACAAGGTGAGAGAACTCAGAGGGCATAGTGGATCCAGTTTTCTGAAAGGCAATTATCCAACTGCTTCTACCTACCCTGAAAGAAGTGGGCCTTTAAAATGAAGTACAAAGACAAAAATCAATAAACAGAGATAGTGTTTCTTTCAATACTTACTTTCTCCATTACTAGGTCAATCATGTTGATGTTTGAATTGTACAGTATCTTCCCATGTAACAAAGGTTTCAGGAATGTCCATAGCAAAGCCCCATTAGAAGACTGCAAAACATCCTGATAAATCTTCAAGCAAAATGGAGCTGCAAAAGCCAAGATAGACACACATTTAAGACAGACAACCCAGGTGAGGTTGAATTTTTGTTTTCCTTTCTAATTCAAAATAAAGCTTGAGTCTTAATGTATGATCTGCCTTAGCACCATGCCAAATACCATCACACTGCCACAAAGCAATTCCAACAGGTCCGTGGATAGAAATTGTTTGTCTATGATAGTGATGAGGATGCAGAACATTAGACAAGAAAAAAGAATCAGAATCCAAAGAGCTTCTCACATTTGTGGAAAGCCATTTATTAACCTGATGTATCTTATAAGTTTCATTAGTGTATTTCAGAGTGGAAAGACATGTTAAAATCATCTGCTCACAGAATAAATGCTGTGGAAACAATCACCTTAAAAAAAAAGAAAGAAACAAATACAGACTTACTCCATACCCTCAGTTGTTCTGTAGCTTTCAATTCCTACTTAAGAAAGAAGAACTACAGCCTTTTTTATTTATATAATTTCATGAAAAACAACCAAACAATACAGAAAAAAAAATGACATGACACTCAACTTAATCATCAGATTAATGCTTTAGGGTGTATGTCCTTCAGAACTGGGAACCAAGGAATAGCTTCCAAGATATCCCACTGCACCTGCACTCAAGTAAAGGCAATGAGTTTCCTGTGAGAAACATTTAGATTTTTATGCCCAGTTCATGTGTTTTTGGGGGGATTGTTGTTTATTATGAGTGGGTTTAGATATATCCCATTTCCCCTGCTGTGAGAAAATATTAATTAATGTCATCAGCTCCTAAAGGAAGATAATTTGTTGTACATAATATAAAACCAGGCTAAAAAGTTAAAGAAACAAGTGTCAGAAATGCACCATTAGGAACATCCAGTTCTTTGCCCAAATTTTTCTTTTCTTCAAGGAAACAATCATTATTAAACATAAGCATTGTTTGATGACAGCAAAGAATTAAGAGGCTCCAAGGAGGCTAGTCAGAAACAAAAAAGACTCAGAAGATTTGCTAATCTGAGTTTGCTGTGATTTTCAGAAACTCATTGGCAAGTGTGTCTGGTACACAAAATACATACAAGCTAATCACTGTGGAGTACAAATCTAGTTTCTATGGCTTCATATCATTTTTTTTTTTTTATAATTCTCATTTTCCATTGCCTCATTTACCTGTTTGTAAAATATGGGGGGAAATATTAATTCCTTCATAGGAAAGCTGACACCAAATGATACTTCAAAACTATTTTGAGGTCCTAAGGTAGAAGGTCTCACAACACTCCAGAGTTGTGACAATATTAAAAAAACTAATTAAAAAACCCCAAACAAACAAACAAGAAACAATCTATTTCAAAGGCAGAAGTAAACAAAGTTTCTAATTAGCCCACCTGCTAATTACATTCTTCAAATAGGAAAGAAAAGCAGAAGTACCCATCCCTAGGCAGAGCTCTGGCTCCCTCCCAAGGGTCCTAGCCAAGTCAGAGTCAGGTTCTGGCTGTAGAAAGTGATAGATAGACCCTGATTCACAGCCACAGATCCTTCCCTACTGACATTCTTATCACTGTATTCTTCTCTTGCACAGGGCCATTGAGGCACTAACAAGGTTAATAACCATATTAAAATTAATCAGGGTAAGTCAAATCTCTATTAAAGAAAGGGAACAAAGGTGAAATTATATAAGAGCTAAGAGATTTTCTGGGCACTTGATGAATAAAATAGTAATATCAACTATTTAAAACCCCTCTTATTTTGTCCAGAGGGCTTGCATATTATACTGCACAATAATACTAGAGCTAGTGTTCACAGAAGAAAAGCATGTGGCAATAAATTCTCAATTTTATATCTCAAAGATATATTTTTAATACCAAATGTTTTTAAAATTCTAATAAATATGTCTCTAAGGCAGGAATATTCTTATTTATTTTTTGCAAAGATAAAAACCAACCAATATCACTTGTGTCTCATCCACTATTTTCTTGTAGCCACAAAACTTTTATTAATCAACCCTTGTGCTCAGGATTACAGTGTCAATTGAGATGTCAGCTGGTATAGAAACATTTCCATTTAAGAGGAAAAAACTTCTCTAAAGTCTGAATGCATACATTCAACTTGTTATTGATAGTTTTTCTTACTTGAGTCTTCAGGAATGCTATATTTTGCTATATTATCCTCCAAGAGTCCTGTGATTCTGGGCATGTCAATGAATAGGCTTGCACTGCTGAAAAATGAAGAATCTTCTTTACACACTGCCTTGATTAGAGGCTCCAGGGATCCAATAACTGAACTTCTGAACTGCCCACCTTGGAAGAACTAGAACAAACAAACAGAAATACAGATGAATCAAAGTTCTTTTAGCAGCTTCAGGGTGTTTTCTCAATATTGGCACACAAGGAGACAGACAAAATTAGACTGTTGAAACTGCCTACAAGAAAGAGGGCCTGCTGTGCTCCTTTCTGTTCTCCTAATCACCTTTACCATGGGAGAAGGGGGAAGGTAATGAAGTTTTGATTGCCAGGGTATTCTATGAAAGGCAGTAGTACAATGTACTACATTAAACTTTGACAAATACTCTATCACTTAGGTAGAAAAAGAATGAACATATCAAGACAACTGGACTTTTGATTCCTTGTTTACAATGTCAGTTTTCACAAAGTTGGCTCTTCTGGTAGATTAAGTCTGTGTCACACAGACAACAGAAACAACCAAAACCTTGTTGCATATGAATGTTTACAGAGAAAACAGTTGTTAAGAAAATAAAAAATATATTCAAGTGTTCAAAAAGCTTATTTTTGAGGTGTATCTTTTAAAGTTTTAGATGTGCTTCTAGTTCTTGCACATCTTCAGTCATACCAGCATTTATTATTACCATTTGGTCATGACTAGCACACACCTACTGAGAGCAATCTGACTGCTTTTATGGCTTAAGCACCATCATTCACCACATTCAAATAAAACAAAAGAAAGCAAACCCAAAATTAAAAGAAAACCCAACCTGTGCAGGGTCATTTTTCAGACAACACACTCAGTTATAACTGGTATCTTAATGGAAGTCTGTCCAGGTGCAGAGTTCTAAGTGGAGACACAACTGCAAGGTTACATGCTGCTACAGTGTAACTGAAGGATGCATTGGCCTGCCTGGTACTCATTACTGTTGCAGATGCTTGTCAAGAAAGACATAACTGAGCTATCAGCTATCTCTTGAACACTGCACATAGAAAAAAGACTGTGCTATGTCAACCAGACACATTTGACATTGAAATAAAGAAGCACATCTTTAGGATTATTTTTTTTTCTAAACAGAAGAGTCAATTTTCAAAGCAGTGCAGCACTTTACATAAAGAATAAATCACAGACAGCTTGGAAATTCTGCAGATAGAAACAGTTTATCCTGATCAATGCATTTACTGAAGTGCCAGGTGCTTCTTTAGTAATCCTAGAGGGATATTAGAAAGTGTAATTTAAAACTCAGTGTTGGCTGCTCCCAAAATCTGACTTTTTGCATACAGTTTTAGTACACAGCATAGTAAATAAATAATATCCAGGTTTTGTAACACCATCATCTACAGCTCTTGAATTATTCTGCTGGCATGGACTTTACTGGAGGAATAAACTTTGTGCACAATGCTGAATAAAAGTGGTTTTGAATCCTTATTAGTGACTATTTGCACTAGAAGGATAAATGAGGCTTATTTCAGTCAAAGAGCATAAACTTGCTAATTAATTCTGGTTCCAATCAAAATAACTTGAAATTCAAATAATGAATATTTATACAGTAAGCTGCCACCAACAGACTGAATCTATTTACTGTCTTTCAACTAAATATCCACTGACTCAATAAGATATGTTTTCAGAAATTTGGCTTTGATAAAGAGGGAGAAATATATAGGATGGATGTTGACAAAAAGTTAGCTTTGATCCAGTTGTTCTTGCTTAAATTAAATGAGGTAGGTCTGTAACCAAGGCTGATGAATCCAAACAAGCAGCCTCCTACAAAGTAATCAGTAAAGCCAGTTGCTTCAACAAATTTATGGAAGAGGAAGGCTGGTGCTAAAGATCAAAAAGCTATCTGCAACTGGATTTTCAAATGGGAGCAAAAAACCTCATAGCACAGAGGCTTCTGACCCAATTGGACAGCTGTATGCTTAAAAAAAAGTGTTATGAATAAAATCAAATACATGTGGAGTAAAGATATCAACTATTCTACAAAAGAAACTTAAAAGCCAAGCCAGATTACAGCTTGCACATAAAACTAAAATAAATTCAGAATCACTGTATTAAGAGAGAGAGAAAAAAAATTCTGGAAAACTACAAGGAGGTTGAAGATAATTTAAAATTTGATGAAACCAAAGGGCTAAGGGAAACAAATGCAGAGAAAAATATATTCCTGCTTCTGAGTAGAACTAGAAACAAAACAAAGTCTTTATTGTACTGAGATGGACAGAATCAGGAGGGGAAATTGCAAAATTGTTATTTTTTAAAAATTATTTTTCAGAAGCCTATCAAATTTAGATAGCAATATTTCAGTGAAAAGTAGAAAATTCATCTATAGTCAAGAATAAGTGATGTAAAGTTCCAGGAAAAAACTGATGTCTCATCATGACCTTTAATAGGGCAAGGCATAAAATAAATGTTAAAGTAGAGAGCAGCTGAAGACAAAGTATATCTTCATGTGAAGTATGTGAAGAGTAGAATTTAATGCATTATCAAATTTTCATTCCAGACTGATGCAATATATTTATGTGAGAAGACAAGTACTTGTTCCCAAAAAAAGACTTATACTATTTCTAAACCAAGTGAATTCTAACAACCAATTACTGTTCTTATCCTAGCAAATATTAATCAGTGTGTTGGGTTTGTCTGCAGAACAGTTTTGATACAAGAGTAAAGCTACTAGCCACAGATAAACTTAATTCAGAATTTTATCTATTTATGACACCAAGAAGCTTTTCAGTTTTAACAGACTTGTTCAAGTTCATGGGTGGGTTATAACATGAGGCCACCTTTCACAACTGACAGCATTCAGTAACTCAGCAAGTCCCCTTTAGCTAATCTATTCATGAGTGACAAACATGCCAACAATGAGCTATGGAAATAAAAGTGAATTACTTCAAACAGCAAACAAACAAGTAAAACTCATGGTGGAAACCAGTAGTAGTTTTCCTCAGGGAGTTATCTATTCACTCACTGTTGTTAACAGTAGAATATAGCTCTGTATTCTGATTACTACTGACTGGCAAATATTGAGGGGTTATATCATCTTTTATTACACAGTATGTAGCATACCAGTTCAACTTCTCATTTTGTAGATTTTTAAGGGTATTTCTTGCTTTTCAGTTTGTCTTTCAGACAAAAATCCACAATGTATAATTGACAATTACTTTACTATTTTTTTCATTATAGAAGAGGGGTTTTTTTAATCAACTTCAAAATATTTTTTTCACTCAGAAGTTAATGCAGAAGGCAATCTGCCTTCCTCAGTGCTGAAGGCCCATATATTTTTACTTTAAAAGGCTCTTTATTGTTTTGTAATCTTCCTAGGCCACTGCAGTTCTTTGCTGTTAGTTATTATAAAAATAAAAATCCAGAAAGATAGAATCTTTTGGAAATAAAAGAGAATATTTAAGGAAGACAGTTTATAAGCAGTATCTGCACTCTGGTAGCACACTTATTCAGACCACAAATTTGACCACTCTAGAAAAGAAACAAACAAAACAATCAATAATTAAAGGTATTATTGGAGAGTAGGAAAAAAGTCTAGTTAAACCTGAAAAGGAAAGGATACTTAAAATAAAAAACCCTTTCACTAGTCTATAAAATGAGAAAAATTCAGACAGAAGAGCCTTGCAAAACACCAAACATCTAATTTATTAACAAAAGAAACACTCAACTTTTTAAATCTCCACAAATTAGAAGGTGACAAAAAACAAATAGCAATTTCTCAAGAAAAATAGAATTAATAAAAACTAAGAAAATAAATATTATGTCTGAAAAAGTGACAACAGACAAGATATGAAAAGGAACAACCACTCCAGGGTTCAATCTATGCTGACATTCTGTGATTCTGTGTGATTCTGCATTAGACAATAACTTGGGTCACCATGGAGCAAAGATTAAAACTGTGAGCAGATGGCCCTCTGCTGTTCCATTTGTTCCTTTGCAAACTCTTTTGAACAGGACTTTTTGATAGGTTCTTCTACCAACTAAACAACTTTGAGATTTCATTCCAAAAAGTGTACTTCATTTGTCCAAAGGAAATTCTGACACAAAGAGAACTAGTTTAAGGAAAGCAGAAAAGATGTAAACATTTGATGCAAGCCACCATTCAGTGTCACAGCCAAAGAGCTACCCCAAAGAGGAGAGAGGCTTGAAATCAAAACTAATATGCACAGAAGAGCATTTTACAATATACCTCTTTGTCACATTGATGAGAAAAATTCATATCTCTAAGGAAAACACTATTTAAGGCAGTCTTTGTACTGTAGTCACAGACCAGTTTGCACTGTTTAACACTGAGGGTTGTGTTAGAGGTTTGCAATTTTAGAACCAGATTCAATCCTAAACTTTCCACATAGGATAACAAATCCAGAAGGTAATGACATAAGGGTCATCAGATGTTTCTATGGAATTAGACCCTGCTTAGAAACAGAGATCTTTTTTCTACTTTTATTTAATACTAGATCCACCACTGTGCTTGTTGTGCTAGAAACTGCCCTAAACTCTGGGACAAAAGAAATATCCTTACTTACACCTCATGACTTCTTAAAATGTCAAACGGAACTACCATATAAAAACTTGAAGTGACACAGACAAAAACCCACAGATGACACAATAAATACATGTTATCTTGAAACCTTATCCTTTAAAAAAGCAAAGCTATTTCTTATAAATAAAGTATTTTCTGCTCATCAAAAAAAAAAGTGCAGCATTAGAAGAAAAAGCATGTTTATCTCTGAATCACAGAGAATACAGCCTATTATTAATCTGCAGCCTAACACCATATTAACTCAGGCAATGATGTCATAAACCAACCAAAAAAAAAATATAGAAACACAACAGTAGTCTTAAAACTACCAGACTCCTTGAAAGAGACCAAATTAATCTTCCTAGGGTCTATGGGCACTTTTCTCACTAAGTTCCCGACTTTCTCAGACACATCTTCTGTTAATGTTCCTCCTTACTAAACACACATCTGTTTGCATACTGAAATCATACACATACCTGCTGCAGTGCAGAGATTTCAAGCATACCAATACTCTGAATTTCTTGGAGGAACACTGGAAAGTTTTCCATGACATGGTGGGCTTTATTGAGAAGAGAGCTGATACTAGAAACCACATCCAATAGCATGTTTAGTACGTTGCCTATATCAGATGGTATCTTTATCTTGGAAAAGAAGGAAAAATATCAATAAATCCCAATTAGAAACAAATAAATAATCTTTCATTGAAACAGTCAAAATTATTCCTCTTTTTCTAAAACTGGTTTTACAATGTTCCTGCACACTGTGTTTAACAAAACTCCTTGTAGTATAACTCTCCAGTTACTCTCAAATTCAGCTAAAGAAAAATTGTGTGGTAGTTAGAAATGGCCTAAGACAAAACAGGAATTAAAAGCTGCTTCCACCATGCAAGTTCTGGCATCATGAATTTTCTATTTCTTTTGCTTTTACAGGTTATTTAGAAGATATGGTAATATAAACTGATTCATTGTTACCTGCCTATGCATGATAATAAAACCACTATAATCTCTGTATATACATTCAACTGCTCCCTCTGATTACTTTATCCACCTTTACTTGACTTCCTGCTATAATAATGTCTGTGCTTAATTTTCTTCTCAGCCTTTATTTGGTTTTATACATAAAACCCACAAACCACAAAGAAACCCCCCATAATCTTATTAAATTTTTTAAAAATAGCAAAATCTCCAAAACAACTTAGAATGAGCTGATAACATTTTTTTATTCTTTACTGGGAATTCGTTTTGCTATAGAAGGCTTCAGTAGAAAACTCCATCAGAATAAGCACTAGGGTTCCTTCCCTCCCCCTCCTCCACAGCCCCCACGTTGACAGATAACTTAATTCAGATATATTTCTTTTCCCTCTAGTATTTTAACCTATTCTGGGAAATTGTCTTGTTTTTAAAAGTGTGTGGCCAACCTGTTTAACTGTGCATTCAGCATCCAGAATATAACCTGGTGTGCATTCAGCATCCATGGCTTTAGAACAAAGTGTACTTCCACTCAATGTTACAGCTAGTATTCAACTATTTGTACTTACATTTTATGTTCTGTCAGTTAATGATGTCAAAACAACTGAAGTAAACAACTGCTAACTATTATAAATCCCATCCAATAGTTTTGTCTTTACAAGTAAAACCCCACACTATATCCCATATTATCTACAGTGGTATGGATAATACAGTTTTGTTACAGACTTCTGCATCCCCTTTGCTAGAGTTTTGGCACTGTCTTAGTCTTGTCAAAGTGATTTGATTTGGGTTATACAAAATGTAGGAGGTTTGTGGTTTGTCCTTATGGAGAGACTCATCCTGAGAAAGGGAACAGCTCCTTCCTGAAGGAGTCACCTAAATTGCCAAAATTTCTATAGCAAATAAAATGCATTCCAGAGTGTTACGGGTTTTTGTTTTGAGGAGCTAAACAAAGACAAAGAAATGCCATATGGCCAGTGTTTGCTTCCACAGAGAAAGAGCATCTAAAGAAATAATAGAATTATTCATTTCTCTATCTGTGTGCTTTAGACCACTTTGAAATGAAAGCCATAGGAACTGAATGCCTTTTTGCCATCTTACCTTGTAAACGATATGACGTAAGTTCAAATTCTGTATAAGCAGTACAAACATTGTGTACAAGTCCAGTGCTGGTAAAGAACATAATTCTTCCACTACCAGGGAAGTTTTACTGTTCTCAGGTAGCTTTAGCAGCAGGCTAAGTACTTCTTCATCACATCTTCCAGTTAATGCTACCACAAAAGCACTGTAAAAAAACTATCATAATGTATGTTTATTAACAATTTTTACCCCTGAAATGCATCACCTTCTTCTGCAGACAATAAGGGGAGAATTTGTGTCACAGGAACATGACAATTTGCACTCATCAAGAGACCTGAAATAATGAACTGTGAAGCTTCACAACACATTGATATGTTCTTACTGTATATTCTATGTACATACAAAAAGATGAAGTATATTTCTTAAAGATTTACTTTCATTTGTGAACAGCTTGGTCATTCATTCTGCAAGCACTCATGCCAGGCATATTTACAATGCTGGAAATATCCATTCTAGCAGATATATAGCTTTGTTGCAAAAACATCTAAAGATCAAAAACTAGATGTATGAATCACTAAAGAAACCCCAATGTGGACCTTCTTTCAGAGGACACATAAATTTAACAGTTAGGGATGCCTTTATGACCCAATGTTCACTCTGAGGCCAGTTCACACTTCTCAGTTCAACAGTTCTTTGAAGTGTTACTAATTAATAGTGGATGAGGGCTAAGCAGACCTTCACAGAATCACAGAATCATTACAGTTGGAAAGGACCCTCAAGATCATCTAGTCCAACCGATAGCCCTACACTACTCTTACCCCTAAATCATCCCCTGAAGAAACACATCTAGCCTCTTCTTAAAAACCTCCAGGGATGGTGACTCCACCACCTCCCTGGGCAGCCTATTCCAATATCTCACCACTCTTTCAGTAAAGAAATTCTTCCTAATATCTAATCTAAACCTACTCTGGTACAACTTAAGACCTTGGGTGAGACTACACTAAAATTTAGTGGTGGTGGTTTGTTTCTTCCTACAAAAGTGTCACATCAAAGACAAATGCTTGCCAACCAGATATCTCAAAAGTTCTTAGCTCCTCCTACTGAAATGCCTGAAAGAAAGCAAATAGTATTAACTTCAGAAAAATTACAAGTTCAGAGCCTGCAGGAGCCAAAGTACAGTACTCAGGGCTCTGTTGTACTCCTTAGGGCAGAATCTGCCTGTACTGCCTCCACTGAATGCATCCGTAGCTACTAACAGTACTCATTGAGGGAGAGGAATCCCAAGAAAATGAAATCAGGAGTCAAAGCTGGTCAAGATATTCAATTTAACTCTTTATTTTCTATGAACATATTAATTTCCAACTTAACTTATTTGAATTTTAGATTTCCTTTCTGGAACAGAATTTTTCCTTTGTTGTTCAAAGGATTTCCTACCTATTTAATAGTTCAGGTTTTTGTGAGCACAAGGATCAGATTATCAATATAAATATAATTCTGCTATCAGCATAAAAAGATACTGATTTGGACTTCTTGTTGTGGAGGAAATTTGACTCTTTGTTACAGTTTGAAATTTATTTCCTCATACCCCACATGAATATCACCATTTCAGTTCAGTTTTAATCCATTCAGCATTTTATCCACTAGATTAAGTCCCTCTGAACTTTTCTTGCACTTTGTGAACACCAGAGCTAATTCAGACTCCTACATTTGGTAGATCAATGCTTATAGTCCTCAGGTTGCAGATTTTGAGCAGTTTCAAAACACTTAATCTCATGGCAATGAGCATGGCCAGGGCACTATATTGTCACATAAACTAAGGGTAAGTGCAACAAGCACCACAGCTTGCAGGCTTACTCTTACCATCCCAAAGGCAAGTACAGTGGTAGTATACAATTACAATAGAAACATAGGACTGCAATGGTCCTGCAGCTGTCATTAGGGTTATCAGACAATGGCACAATAAACATAATGGGCATGCCTAAATTATAGCTTCAAAATACTTGTGCATCTTGCATAATCAATTAATACATGGGCTTTAATGCCCCATTTGGACTGGGGGAGGAATTAAACACTTAGGTAAATAAATATATTTGTGCAGAAATGCAAAAGTGAGATGTGCACACGTCTAAACTCTACATAGAACTTTAGCAAAAAAAAAGGATAGAAAGTCTTTTGCAAATACAGTCAACTAGCATTAATGTTCCAAAAGATCAAAGCTGTACCAAATTCCTTTTAACTGACACACTTCCAGATGACTTATCTCATTATCATTTACCATTTACTGGTATCGAAATAACAAGCTAATAATAAAGGCAGTCACACTGCCAAAGAAGCAAAAGAACAAATCATCTCTAAGAAGTTATGATGGTCTGAATTGCCTTTTAATAGCAACTCTTGTCAAGAACAAAAACTGCAACTGCTTCTGCAAGTGGAGCATCAGTGACACCAAGTGGCTGTTGCTTGTTCTGGTGAGTTTATAGCAAATGTAGTCCCAGGTTTTTTTTTTCAGTCATACAACAGTAACATGAGAGACAACCTGCAAGTTAGGTGGCATTTTTCACTGTTTGCCCTAGTCACTGAGATCACCAGGAAACAGAAGCAGACACAGAGTTTTCCACTCAGAAAATTTACACAATCCACCCTCTAGACAATAATCAAGAGATAACTGAGGTAAGGCAAGATACTGGTAAGATAATGTGAGAACAAGAGAGGAGAACATGAAGGGATACAAGAGAAAAAAAGCATCAGATAACTGTACTGCAGAATATATCTCACAAAGTATTCCACACAGAAATGAGAAGTGAAAATGTAAGGTTCCACAAACAAGGTGGTTTGTTTTGCTTCAATTGGAACATCAGGTTATAGGCTGACCCATTAATTTAACACTTGCTTTCAATCTCTTACCTTTGAATGAGAGAGACTGGCTTCTAGGATGGTATTGATAGTTTCTTCAGAAATATTGACAGAAGAACCTATGTCCAGCCTCAACTGAGTAAGATTCTGTACACATTCTTTGACTTTCATGTCTGGAAGACAAAAATAGTGCCAACAACACAAATCTGCTTAATGAAGCTGCCCACAGACTGTATCCTTTGTTAGTTTTATTCTGAAGGGTGATAAAGGACACAGAAACCTCATATCATGTAATTCAATTCTACTTCAAATGTAAGGGTCATTCTCCTGGCAGACTGAAGGGCTTGGTCACCTGTTTGCACTATCCTATAAGAGCACAGGTTATTCCACATCCCTGTATTATTGGAAAATCTGAAATTAGTTAAGCAGCCTTTATTCCTTTAAGATTTTCTTCTGCCACTGACTAAAGTCTGTTCTTCTTTCTAAGAAAACCCTGCATCTTATTGGACAAGCTCTGACAGGGTATGATGTCCTGTGCCACACTCAAGCACATTTATGAGCACATCATGCAAAGTATTTTCATTGTACACAAGTCAGGGGTCTCCATAAGAAGTACTCTTTAAAGTTTGAAGAACAATAAAACAGTTACTGTCCTACAAAATTACACAGCAGTGTCTTGTAAAAAAGTGAAGAAAACTGGAACCCACCATTCAAAAGATTAAAATTGCTGAGAAAATCTGTCACTGGATTTCCTGACAACTGTAGCTCCAAATTTGCAGCCACCCTGAAATGATAGTTTCACAAATTATCAGAACTGTCATTGCCACTACTATGGATAAAGAGTAATGTAAATAGTGAAACAGCCACTAAATGAGGCATGAGGGTCACATTATGCTCTATGTGCACACACTGTGCATGCAGTAAACACTCTACAGACCTTCTCATGCTATATTTGGATGGTGCAGGGGTCATCACATTTCATGCCTAAATGAAACTGCAAATGTAGAGATCTCCCCATGATGGCTAAGTGCTCTAGCAAACAGTAGCTTATGGAGAAGCACAGGTCTATCAAGATCTCACTTTCACATTTCTTACTGAACACATACTTTTAAAACCTAGAGATACAAAGCACTGCAGTTCAGGATGAATGAAGTAATTTGAGTAATAATTGAGTAATTAACATTCAAAAACTGGACATGAGTCTATGGTCCATAAGAGCAGCATTTAAGCTCATGTTCTTCTATATTATTACTATAATTCTCAGAGACCATTATGAACAATCCAACAGTCAAATCAGCATAGCAACAATTATAGCAAGGATCACTTCTAACTGACAGTAAATTTGCAATACACTGTTATAGCAGTTTTATTCATTTACTTAAAATCTACTGGTTTTCCTCAAGAGAATAGGAAATATCTGAAATCACTTGGAGTTAAATCCTCCCAGTATTTAACTCCATACTGAGTTGGAGTTCATACTGCTGAACTGATCTGAATGTTAAATGTTTTGCAAAAGACATCCAGATGCTGAGAGGACAAGGCCATAGCAAAACAGCTTTAAATAAAAAAAATAAGATATCAAAATTTTTCTCTAACTGAGGTAATGGAAAAATTGAACATTTTCTCTGTTGTGATTCAAAGCATTCTCCTTTTGGAGCAGCAAAATCTGCTGCAAGTCTCAGCAAAATTGTAAGGGCATATAGAATTTTTGCTACATTGCTTGAAGTGTTGGTGTATTACATCTACTCAATTTCAGTTAAATGAATAAAGCTTAGAGAGACTTTAACTGGATTTCTCCTGTAATTACATTATGTAGAACACAGACATACACACAAAATAACATCTCAAAGAGGAACCATTTGGGGTACCAAAGTGCAAAAGGCTTTACATTTGCAGTCGTCTCTGTACATTGCCCAGGATTAGTTGACATTCACAGCTGTCATTGCTGGTATTCTGCAAGGCTTTGAGGAAGCTCTCCAAGCTATGGGAAAGTTTTTGGTTTATATATGCAACACTTTCACAATCCCCCTTGTTGAAAGCAGGCCACATTCTTTCAATATCCTGCAAAACACAAGGATCATATGGTTAGCAAACTCTTGAGATTATGTTACTGTTTAACAAAGCAGGTTCTGGCAAGTAGATGGTGCCTGTTTTCAACTGAGAATATGGATAAGGTAATATTTATTTATTTATTTGTTTATTATATTTCTATTATATTTATTTATTATATTTGAAGGTGAAACTGGATGAGTGGTTTTCTAGAACCAAGGAATTTTCAAAGATCTGAGGTTTGGAAACAATGAAAAATATTTGTGATTTGAACTAGCCTACCAAGAAGATTCATCTGTTAACAGACATACCAACAATTTTACTTGAAATTTAATTTTAGTATGAAATTAACTTTTTTTTTCAATTTTAGGCTGACCATTTTTATTTTTTCCAAAAAAAAATGTTCTAAATAACATCAGTTTCCATTCAACAATTCAAAATATCTGCATGACTACATCCAAAGGTTTTCTTGCATTATATTTTGTATAGCATTCATTTTTATCCTTTTTGCTTAATATTCATGTTTCTGATTTTCCAGGAGTTTTCTTTTTTAGTATTTGCAGAAGTAGGTATGAAGTAGAATGCAGAAGTAGAATGGTGGTGACTATAAAAATGTGTTTATTCTGCAAAAGTCTACTTTGAGATGTAAGTGCTGCTTCTGACATCTGTTTATCTTAAAACATGGTTGTTCCTCTCAGCAAAATGTCCAGGTAGAAAAACTAGCAGAGATATTTCATATAGAGGAGGCAAATTCTATGTGAAAACCACCACCAGTATTTTGTCTGTGTGTTCAGGTATGTGTGTGCTATCCAGAGACCTGCTTCTAAATCTGAGTCTCTAAATGCCAAATCATACCCTCTCCTGCACTGTTGATAAAAATGAACACCAAAAACCCCAAACCAAACCCAAAACCAAAACAACACAAAAAAACCCAAACACCCACAAAACCCACCCATAGATAGACCCCAATTGCTATTTAAGTTTGAATGAGTGACCAGGAACTTTATTTGTATCTAGCTTGATTTTACAACTGGTCCTGTATAGATTTAGAAGCATAAATGTACTCTGATTCACAAAATCAGCAGCATCACAAAATTTAAAGGAATTAAAAATAGGCTGCTGTTTGGTATTGAATGGCAATCTGGTTATTCTAGTTATAGGAACTGTAGGAATTCTTAGTTACATTTAGAGCTTTCAAAGCCCATCTGTGTTTACTTCAGGAATTTTTCTGGGTACCACTATCAAAAGCATCAGAGTAATACCATACAAACCTAAGCTTTATATAGTTACTGTGAGGACTTAGAGAGGAGGGAAAAATAGAAGATATTTCCATTAGTTTCCAAAGTTGAATGCATGTTGTAAAGAACACATGTAAGTGTGGTAATCACTCAAACCTGATAATGATCTCGAACCAGAGTGATTCCTTCAATGACAGAGAGGAGTAAGTGACTCATTAATCCATCTTTACAGTTTGAAATGACACAGAAAAGGTTGTCAATGACAACTGGTTCTTCTGTAAAAGAAAATATCCAGGCTTAATCAGTTAAAAAGTAAATAAATTACTGTAATCAGATGAAAAGTTCACCAAATAATATAAAGGACAGAAAAGATTTTAAAAGCAGTGAAAGTCTTATGTGATAAGGTACTGAGGAGTATTTTTGGCTAAATTTATTTATCATTGCAGAGAGTAGGAAGGGCTAGTTTGATTCAATTTCCAGTACTCTTTTCCATTACACTTTCCTGATCAATAATAAGAACAGCAATACCTGCTACAAAATCAGAGAAGAAAACTTCATTTTGGCTCTTTGCAAGCATAAGTGTGAGAAGATGTGTATGTTATCCACATCTATCTCCTCCTTGGGCAGCCTCCCCTGATGCCAGTTCACTGTGGAGACATCAGAATGCTGCAGACCCTCTAGTGACTAGTAACTTTCCAATGCCAGAAGCAAGGGGAGAGAAATAGCATTACATAGATATTTTGCACATCTAGGGAAAAAGAATCCATATAAGAGATATTTATCACCTAATCATTCATTGGGGCAGGTTCTAGCCAAGCTTGCAGCCCTCATGTCCCTGGAGAAAAGCTCCACACAGCTGCCTGTAGTGGGATTATACCTAGGATAGGAGGGAAGCTATTTGGCTTGACAGTTAAATTCTGGTTTATGGAAGGGTCAAGTTCATGTTTTCCCCCATGTTTTTTCCTTATGTTTTTTTCATAAGCCAAGAAGAAAGAATAATAAACATTCATCACTGCTTCTAAAACATGCAAACCTTGATCTTGTTGACAGAAGTAATACAATGCAAGTCAGTAATGCAATCAAACTCAAGCAGTATTCATCTTTTCTCATTAGGTTTCATGTTTTCTACATCAAATGAAACATCCCTATGACTAGAGTATTGAAATAAGAATAACAAAAATTTAGTTTCTTCATCTCTGTTCTCTCAATAAATTGATTGTTTATCAGAGGTCAAATACACATCCCAGGTACCTGGGCACACAATTTCAGTACCACTTATTCTTTGGAACTACACTGATCACAGAAGAATGGGGAAGATAATCACTGTTGGGTTGTAATCACAATTTATCTTTTGTTTGGAAACAAAGTGGGTAAAAAACAATACAAATTTCATCCCTTTTTCTAGAATGACAGATTACTGGCTCCTTATTGTTCTTTGCAAACAATTTGGGGCATAGCTGGGTTAAAATACAAAGTTTGAAAAGTAAAGGCTTTGGTTTCCCCAAAGAAAACATCATATGAAATTATACTTTTAGGTCAACACAGGGCTTTTCCTTAAGTACTCATCTTAGGAGCCTGTATGCAAAGAAGTAAACAAGTTTAACATGTGAAAATTTGAATAATTTGTGAAGCTTAAGTTATGCAGCTACTCTTAGCCAATCCACTGGTTCAACATGTCCAGAAGTGGGAGGTGCCACTTCTTTTCATACTTGCCTCAGTTTTCCTTTCTGTCAGCTATATTTTGTTGGCAACTCTGTCTCTTTAAAAATCATCTGTGATTTGGTAGAGTTCACTAGCCTGGCAGAAAAATATCAAGTTTAAAAGGTAAGACAAACCCCAAATGTGTATACAGTCTTCTGCTAGGTTTAAAGTCAAATCAAAAATGGAAGAGATCCTGATATGTCAGAGTAAGCCTAGGAGGAACAGGAGGAGCACACAGCTAAAAATGAGGGAAGTGGAAATGCAAGATCTCCTGCTTCCACTGAGATTTTGAATCAACAAGACCACTCCAGAGAGAAACCATCACTTTTTGTGACCCAGATCAAATATTTTCCTGTGTCCCTGTTGGTTTAATTTGCAGGCATTAGTATGCTTGCCTTGGTCAGCATCACCAAAATGAATTTATGTTTTACAAAAGGCTGCTCAGAGTTAAGCCTTAACATGATAGTACTAACAAATACTGTGACCCATACAGTTACTACTGTGATAACCAACCTGAAAAGATTTTAAGAATATTCAAAATGATAAACTGCAACTTCTGCAATAGTAGCACACTAGCAGGGTCTAAATGTTTCTGAAGAATCTTGCAGATTTTAGATGACCTGCAGGAAGATTAATAAGAAAGCATATTGACATAACAATGGCACCACAGGAAATTTTCAACAAGTGACTATAAATGGTTGCAATCTTCAAAGATTTCAATACTAACAATTATTAGATTAGTTTGAATTATTTCAAAATCAGAACACAATATTTCCATGTAAAAAAAAGCCAAACAACTATACAGGTTTTCATCAAGGTAGTTTTCATAAGGCCTCAGGAGTGCTGTAAAGTACCTTAGGAAAATATGCAAAATCATAACAGCTCCAGAAATACTGAGAGCCCATAACATGTAATGACTTGAGAGAAAAATATTCAGAATCTCTGATGATCAGCAGTTGGGGAAAATAAGGCAGTTTTCTAATATTTGCTTTGGATTTTTCAACAGATTTGGCTAATTTCTGGCCCTGCTGACCACTGGTTTCACATATTTCCATAAAATTAATCATAAATGTCTAAATACAACACCAAAGCCATGCATCAACATCAGTATGCCATTGCTCGGCTGTTCTATGTTTGTAGGTTCAGTAGCTGCACCAGCAAGACATCCTAGAGCTGTTTGGAGCAACTATCTTGTGAAATGCATTCAGAGTATTACCTGAATCCAGTGACTCCAGTCTAGCACTACCTTTAATAAATGAGTTTTCAGTGAACTTTTTCCTAAAACACAGTATGCTGTGCTGCTGGATTACATTTAATTTGAGTAATCTGGCAGCAATGATCTAGGGCTCAAGACTTCTTCAGAAACTATATTTGTTAAGCTGAACAACTTAACACTATAACCATAGCCCCAAAAGGGTCAACTTATTTGCAATACTTATGGGCAAACTTCAGTTGAAAATATTTAAAATAGAGTATAACTACATTTGGATATAAAAAAATCCCCAAAACCAAACACAAAATATTATTCCTAACCTTCCTTAATATAGCTCCATAGCCAAAATAACTGTTATCCACCAAAAACTGTGGGTTCAACGTTCAGATATGCAAGAATTTTAAAATACTATCTTCAACTACTTGGTTCTAGAATAATTCCAAAGAAATCACTTCAAATATCAATACAGATGATTAAACACATCAACTACCTGGTCCACACAGTATAATATGATATCAAATATGGCTGTTTTGAACAATATAAGTTGATAGAAAATATTGTTTTATTCAAAGACACAAATCTGAAATAAAACAGTATTTAATTTAATACAAGTTTTGACTGAGCTGTTTAGACAGACCCTTTCTGGCATTGCCACCATACTGTCAAAATGAGTACACAGAAAATGCTCACCTCATTTCTGTCATTATGTCCTTATGCAACTCCTTCAGTAAGAAGGTTATTTTGTTCCTCTCATCTTCTGTAGTAGGCTGAAACATCATTTGCAAGATCTCTTGCATGGTCTCCTGAGTTCTGCTTTGTGACTGAGTAGAAACTTCTTTATATTGTGTGTCATCAAACATTGAAACAATGAAGTCAACTATCTGAAGCTCAGTATTGTTTATATGCAGATCTTCTATAACAGCAAGATCAGTAATTATATGAAAGAGACTGTTTAGCAAAACTGAATTAGCAGTAGTATTATTCAATGTTTCTCTGTTAAAATGACCACCACCAAACAATATATCGGTGTAATCTTCCTTAGACTTATTCTGGAATAGTTCCAGAAAGTCAATAACATCTTTGACAATCAGTAGTAGGTCATCTGATGAATTTTCATCAGCTATGAGGAGAATTAATGTATGCAGTATTTTAAAATAATCTTTATTTTTACACTCACATAGAAAGCTGTTCACAATCTTTTGTATGTCTTCAAAATTTCCTAACATAACATCTCCAGCTGATGTATTAAATTGCTGTATTAAAACTTCAGGAGCCATTGAAGAGGACTGTCCGGTGGCTAACTTCAGTAATTGAAACTCTTGGTTTGCCACTGCAAGTAAGTGTCTAACACTAAAATTTACCAATAAATCATCTATGCTTGTAACTATAGGAAACCAGAAGTTCTCAAAGTTATCAGATATGTTACTATTTCCATTTAGAGCTGATAATGTCATAAGCATTGAGTATGTCTTGTTTCCAACAGAAGACAGAATCATTAAAGGCTGTACTACAGACAGAAAAGACAGGGCAGCTTCTGAATCCAGGAGTTCAGAGACTTCACTGGTCATATTCTTAACATTACTAAGAACAGTCTTTATAAGTGATGTTCTTGAATGTCTATTCCAACTTAGATCATCATAAAGATCATCCAGCTGTTCAACAAAACTTTTGACCATCTCCATTTCTGCCCCTGGCATGCTACCCAGCACTTCTAAAATTTGTAAAGCCACTTGTCTCTTTGGTGTGGAGGAACAGTTGATTAAGTGTGTATTATTCACTTGCAGTGGCAGAGTGTAGAGGGATAGCTCATTCCAAAAATCTAGCAGCTCTTTAAGAACTGAACCGTTTACATGAAGGAGCTCAGTAAACTTCAAAAGAATAGAGTTCCATTCTTGGATCTGATTAAAGAAGCAAGTCAGATTGTGAATGATATCCATCTGAAAGTCTTCCATAGTGCATGAGGAACTGTCCTCCAGTGTGATGAGTTTCAGCTCCTTAATGACTTCAATGACTTCACTGAAACTCATAGAAGAATTGCTAAACCCAAAGTCACACGGTATAAAAGTGGGACTGCTCGGAGGTGTTGCTGTTGTGAGAGTCCAGCAGAATGCTGCAGAAAAACAAACTGAGACCTCTGGAGGTTCATCAGATATATCTGTCAGCATCTCCAGTAACATTAGGAGACTTTCTACTTGATTAGAGAATTCCTCTTGAGTAAACATTGGCATCTTTGCTTCCTGAGTCAGTATAAAAGCATATACTTCAGTCAGTGTTTCTGTGGTGTTTCCATGAGCTAATCTTTCTGTAAGGTTGATGACATTGAGGAGGAGATGGAACATCTCTTCTACATGGTAGAGGTCATTCTGTTCAAAGAGTCGTGTTATTTGCCATAAGCCAGTCAGGTTCCAATTACAAGAATTGTTCTCAAATGAATCCCACCAGTCTGTTAACATTCTTAACTCTGAGTTCTCAATAAACAAAGGTTTGATCTTCTTAAAGAAATTATCTAGGCTCCTCTGGACTTGTTTGAATTGACTTATCAAGAAATCAACATCCATGTTCCTCATACTTTGCACCAAGGCTGCCATATGCTTTAGAAACTCTTTATCATCTCTTAATGGAAAGGTAATAAGACTAGACTTGAAAATTTTAAGAGCCTTTCTAACCAGTTCAATATTCAGAGCTGTTGTTTTTATCAGTCTCTGGAGAAATGTTTCCTTTTCGCCCTGCAAGTTTGAGTCAAATTCACTAATCACATATTGAAAGAAGTCCATCAACAAACTGGTATTTTCCTCATGCAAGAAAGGTTCAATATCCAAATGAGAGGTGCTGTTTTCTTGGATTTCAAAAGTTTTATTTTTAAGAAGAGTTTGAATTTCTGCCAATAGTTCTACTGATGAAAGCTGAACATGGCGAAAATGATTCAGGAACATCTCCAAAGTCCTGTTAAATCCATTGACTGATGGACTAAAATGGGTCTTATTTGATGTATACCATAAGTGTTCCACTAAGTCATTGACAACAGTTTGTAATTGCCCTCCAGACCTATTTAAAAGCATAAAAATAAATTCAAGCACATTAATGTCATCTTTTACATAAAATTCAGGGAGAAAAGGTTTTAAAGTTTTTGCTGTAGTATTGAAAAAAACACTTTCACAAATCACTTCAGAACCACTTAGGGAACATTCAGGGAGTACTAAATGAAATATGAAATTAACAAAGTCCATCACATTCATTAGCTGAGCATGTGTCTCAATATTTCCAAGAGATTTCAATAGCCATAAAATATGTTTTGCACTTTCAAGGTGGGAAGGTGACTTGTATGTTTCACTGAGATTACTTAAAGCATCTATCCATCTGTTACAGTCCTCTGCTTTATCCACTGTACTATAAAAGTTTAGAAAAGAATTAAGATGAGATGAAAAATTTGTTTGTGGATGGCTTATATCTTTCATAGTATTGCCCAAAATGAGTTTGGTAATATTCTGGAAAACAGGGATACAACCCATGTACTTGCCTTGAGATAAAGTTTTATAGAAAGCAGTTGTGTCTTTTATCTCAGCGAGGATAATTTCAAGTTCCTCTTGGGAGAGCTTCAGAACAGTAGAAAGGGAATTTCCAATGGAAAATACACCAGTACCCCTATCTTCTCCCGTGGGTCCTTCTGAGATGAAAGTATCAAGCCAAGAGTTCAAAACCTCTCCATTAACCACCTTCAGTATAGATTTCTGCAGTTCAGTTATCGTGACTCCCATCATTTCTAAAACATTTTCTAAGCTGTTGCCTTTAAGCAAGCTTGTGACATCAACTGTATTGTTAAAGACAGTTTGAAGATTAGCAAGGAAAGCTTCAAAATCTTTCCAGTCCTTTAAATCACCATTTCCTTCAAATATGATTTTTAATAGGTTCAGAGTTGCTGTTGGAGCTTCATTAATAACCATAGCTGTATTATTGCACAGTTCATAATGAGCTGCATTTAAAAGACTTTCAGATAGATCTGCCAAATCATGTCTTAGAGAGACAAAAAAGGTTGAATTCAGATTTAAGACTTTGGATGCTTCTTCAAAAATCTCTGTCCAGGTTCGAAGCCATGCAAAAGTGAAGTGCAAAGCACAAGGCACACTGACCTCATCTTCCAACTTTGTTATATTCGACAGAACACTGTCTAATAGAAGAAGTAGTAAGTTGTAAGCCTCTGTTGAATGATCTACAGAACTAATGTTTGATACATAAAAATCAGTGCATCCAGTATTTGCCAGGCATCCTGGGGAGATATCAAGAAACTGTTCCAAATAACAAAAGGCAACTGTTTGGAGCTCTTCATCTATAAACAAAGTTTTAAGGCTGCTCAAAGTGCTATAGACAGCTTGCATCTCTATTTTCCCTTTCTCTGAAAGAGACTGGGCCTGAAACACTGTGTAGTTGTAAATGATTAGTAACTTCTCACAGAGAGGTTTATTGGTGAAGTTCCAGAGGAGATCAAAAGTTTCAGACAGAAAATCAAAAATTCTATCCCTATCTTGGAAATCATGCCACACTTGAAATGAGGAGATATCTTTAGAAGTCTCGTAAAGAAACGTTAACAGACTGCTATTGCTCTCAATATTTAAGATGAGATCATCATTCTGATACAGAGAGAAAAGGATTGGAACAAGTGAGGCCACAGTAGTACTGTTTAATTTTTCAACATTTTGGAAGAAATTTTGCACAATTTCTTCTAATTCTTGTACTTTATATATAAAAGTTGCTTTTGAAAGTAATAAAGAGGAGGCATCACTCACTCCACGACTTGTGCTGAAAGTTGCATTGACGTGAGCATCAATCAGTGATCTGACCTCATCGAGATTCCTGAGGAAGTTTTCACTTAAGTGTTTTAAATGGTTCAAAGCAGCAATATTTAACTCAGGCCAACCAGTCAGGATATTTTGGAACAATAACATCCTCCTATTATGGGCTGTATTTTCTATAATGGAAAATATAATTCTAGATAAGGTCTTGAATACCTCCTCCTCTTCCACTTGACTCAAATGAGAGAGCCTAGAATCAAGTACAGAGAATAAAATTTTCACTATATTCCAGAAAACTTCTGTCTTCTCTTTCATCCCAAATCTCTGAAGGGACTGGAACCTTTTATGTAGCTCATTATGGAGTTCAGAAACTGAAAGTGAAAAATTGGTGGCAGATTCCTTCCCCTCAGCAAAATTTTTCATCCATATAATTGCATTATTCAAGACATTTTCAATTAGAGAATGGTTCGAAGAAGCTGAGAAATCAAGCATCATAATTTCTTCTATGACTTCTAAAAGATGAAAAAGATGATCCATTTCCTTTTCACCAGATAGCCTTATGTTTTCTTCTCTCTTCAAAAACTCTTTAGATGTCAAAATTCTGAAAAATTAAGCATGAGTTTTTTTCTTGTTAGTTTCCTAGCAAGCAAAGAAAGTCCAAATATCATTTAAGTAGCAGTCACAAATTAATCATCACAAACTTGAAATAGCACAAATGATATCAGTTTAGTTTTCAAAAATGTGACAAAAGTAACTGAAAATTTAAAAATGCAGGGTTCTGCATCTGGGGCAGAATAATCCCCACTATCAATACAGGCTGGGGGATGAGGAGATAGAGAGCAACCCTGCAGAAAAGGACTTGGGGGTGTTGGTTGATGAGAAGCTGGACATGAGCAAGCAGTGTGCGCTGGCGTCCCAGAAGGCAAATCGCATTCTGGGCTGCATCAAGAGAAGTGTGACCAGCAGATCAAGAGAGGTGATTCTGCCACTGTACTCTGCTCTGGTGAGACCTCATCTGGAGTACTGTGTCCAGCTCTGAAGCCCTCAACACAGGAAGGACATGGACCTGCTGGAGTGGGTCCAAAGGAGGGCTACAAAAATGATCAGGGGGCTGGAACACCTCCCCTATGAAGATAGTCTGAGAGAGCTGGGATTGTTCAGCCTCGAGAAGAGAAGGCTTCGGGGGGACCTAATAGTCACCTTCCAGTACCTGAAGGGGTCATATAGAAAGGCTGGGGAGGGCCTGTTTACAAAGGCCTGTAGTAATAGGACAAGGGGTAATGGATTTAAATTAGGGAAGAGTAGGTTTAGATTAGATATTAGGAAAAAGTTCCTTCCCATGAGGGTAGTGGAACATTGGAACAGGTTGCCCAGGGAGGTGGTTGAGGCCCTGTCCCTGGAAGTGTTCAAGGTGAGGCTGGACAGAGTGCTCAGCAACCTGATTTAGTTAGAGGTGTGCCTACTCACTGTAGGGGGGTTGGACTAGATGACTTCTAAGGTCCCTTCTAACCCTGATAATTCTATGATTCTATGAAAAGTCACAGTCACATTCAATTCAAAACCTGAATGCAGGCAGCTAGGTTAAAGAAGTGTGCTCAGTAATTATAATCAAGTTTGCAAGGCACAAAGAATCCAACACCTTTAATTTGTGTCACGTTTTCAGCTGGTGAAAACAGCGAAGCTTTTATGACCCAGATGAATTATTTTATAGAAAGGAACTTATCAATAAAATCAATCAGAGCCTCTGATTGTCTGTTAATTCTGGTTTTTTGTTTTATCATAAATATTGAAAGTCAAAATGTCCACTTGACCAAGTGACAGCTGAACACTGCTATTTTAAGATTTAGTAAAAACCCCAAAGCATTAAATCACAGTGAAAACTGGAATGCTCCAACTAATGTTTCCATTGTGCTAATTCTATTTATGAACAGAAAAATGTTCACTAGCTCTGTAAGACTCATCAGGATTGTGGTGCATGGAAAAAGGTGCATTCCAATGCAAAGGTCCCAAGCTGAAAATATCTCCAGTTTAAAAATATTTCCTTTTAATTGTTAAAATGCAGAATACCACATAAATTTAAAAGCTTTGTGAGGGAATTTCTGTGTCAATTACTAGAATAGCTTCTACAGGAGAGAAACCAAGATGTCAAAGCTTGAAAGGAAGCATCTATACATGTATAGCAAAGAAAACCCAAATAAGTCAGGTGATTTTATTAGTACTAATGTGTAGAGAGGATAATGCATATTCTAAAAGCAGTATTTAAGACCAAATCCAAATCTTTGCCCTAGCAAATGTCTACACTGATCTTTATAACAAAGTTGGGAAAGAGCACAATAGAAAACTGATTGAATATTCAAGATATCAATTTGCATTCTACTCCTCAACTATCATTTTGTTTTTACTGTGGAAATCAAGAATATAGAAGATTTTGAAAACCCAAACCAGGAGTTCTTTGCTTCTAGAGATCATTTTAATCAAGCTGCTAAAGTCCCTGTCAAGTTCTGCTTGAATGAAAAGCACAACATGGCCTGTCTAAACAGTGGAGGAAATATTAGAATTGTGCCATTTATAAACTTCTGATTTTTCACCTTTCATTGCACTGATAGTGGTTATTTCCATTTCATAGGCTAAACAAAGAGCTAAATAGCAGCATAATTAAAAATAAAGTTCAAAGTTCAGAAGTATTGTTATCTATTAACAGCTGTGATTGCCAGGATATCACAGTAAATAGTAAATAGCACTTAATAGCAGAGGCAGCACTCAACAATTAGTCTGAAGTTGTTCCATTGGGGATTATTTTTTTTTCTTTTTTCTTTTTTTTTTTGTTAATCAGGATGGTGATTAAATGGCTTCTGTTTCACTGTTTACCCAGATACTAGCAGGGCATGTAACTTAGAGACAAGAAGCCAAATCACTGCAACCATCAGGAGTCCATCACTTTGGTTACTACTGATAACACCCCAGAGATGGAGATGTCATTTTTTAATGCTTTTGGATGACATCCCCAGTGCCACAACTTTATTTGCAAGATTTTATCTCTTCTCAGTAATACTGAAAAATATCAGTTGTGGTGAGAAAAGGCTGGGTAATTATGTTCAAGAATTACAAAAGTCCAAAGTGGAGATGAGACAAAGGATTTCTGGAAAATGGTTA
Organism: Galbula dea; assembly: GCA_013399015.1. Classification (NCBI taxonomy): domain Eukaryota; kingdom Metazoa; phylum Chordata; class Aves; order Piciformes; family Galbulidae; genus Galbula; species Galbula dea. Next base: position 64,623 of record VWZX01006539.1, read on the forward strand.
AACAAAGAAATTATTCTGACTAGGTCAACCTTACCTTGCCCAGGAAACAAATGAGGAATATCCTGGTAAGTCTTGCAGAAATGCTAAATAATGACCTAGGACAGTCTCCATGTTGAGCTTTTGTCCAGAACATAAAGATGCTTCTAGCCCATCTAGAGAAAAAAATCCAACATCAAGAGACAGGTGGAAAAAAAAATAAATTATGAACACATCTGTGAAAAACTTGATAAACTACCACTAAAACAACCTGAATTAATTTTGATAAATTAAGTATGACTTAAATGTGTGCAGAAAGAACAATGTATTGCATACATGTTAAGAGAAGCAAATGAAATTTTAATTGAACTCTTTCCTGTTAGTTCTGCTGAACAACTTCAAGGAACAAAATGCAGACTGAATAAACATCTGCTCTACATAAGGCACACCTGTATCTTCCTTACAGGAAAACTCAGATACAGTTCCTTACAGGGAGAAATAATAATAATAAAAAACAACAAAAAAAAACCACAAAAAAACCCAAAAAACCAAAAAAAAACAGAAAAAGGGAGAACAGGAGATATGAAGATATCTCTTGAATTATACATGAACTGCAGAACCAGTTGAAATAAGATTAGTTTTATCATACCAGAGTGCACTGAGAGCTATACTCATCACTGAAATGAACTGGAATATTTCTTTTTCTTTGGAATTCCAGTAAAGTCAAAGCAGTTCTGTGAAATCCACTATTACTCCCAGATAACTGAAATATCTGTAATTGCAATAAATTGCAAAACCTGTACAATGAATTCACATTTGAACAGTTCATTTCACTAACACAGTTATTCAATTGAAAAGGTATTATTTATTTTTGCATACATACCATAGCTACCCACTTACTGATGAGGTATTCAGCATATTTCTGACTAGCTCTACAGAGAAAAAGAATTGAAGGAAAAAAGTGAATGTGTTTTCAGAAAAACAAATCTTTAGCAAGAACAGGTTAGGTGTTGACCTGCTGGAAAGCAGTTCTACAGAGAAGGACCTTGGAGTCCTGATGAACAAGTTCACCATGAGCCAGAATTGTGCTCTTGGGGTCAGGAAGGGCAATGATCTCCTGGGGTGCATTAAGAAGAGGCCAGCAGGCTGAGAAAGGTTCTTCTCCCTCTAAACTCTGCCATAGTAAGGACACATCTGGAGTACTGTGTCCAGTTCTGTTCTCCCTAGTTCAAAAGAGACAAGAAACTGTACAGAGTCAAAGGGAGGCCTACAAAGATGATTAGGGGACTGGAACATCTCTCTTATGAGAAGAGGCTGAGAGACCTGGGGCTGGTTAGCCTTGAGAAGAGAAGATCAACTCATTTTATCAATGATTCTCAGTATCTAAAGGGTGAGTGTCAAGAGGATGGGACCAGTCTCTTTTCACTGGTTGCCCAGTGACAGGACAAGGGGCTATGGGCACAAAATGAAACACAGGAAGTTCCGCCTGAAAATAAGATAAACTTCTTTCCCATGAGGGTGACGTAGGACTGAAATAGGCTGCCCAGAGAGGTTGTGGAGTGTCCTCCTCTCCAGAGGTCCCTTCCAGCCCCTACTCTTCTATAGTTCTGTAACAAGAACTTTCACAAATCCCAAAAGCTAGCTTTAAAAAAAAAAAAATCCATCAGTAACATAAATCCTTCAGAAACTGGAAATGTAAGTGGTCAAAAAAATAGAAGAATTTGGAGCATGGTAAGAATGCTTAAAGAAAACAAAGAGTTAATATTGGATAAGGTCATATTTTATAGTTTGGATCAGCCACATTGTGCCCTGCTTCATACTTCCACTAAAATGCTCAAAAGAGTAACACAAACAAGAAAGAATTCTGAAATGGAAGATCTCCCATTCCTCAGCATAGATCTCAGATGTTTCAAAGTTTTCTCCAGATAATGAAAAACTAGCATATTACAAGAAAGTTAATAGCAGATGGGTCAGGATATATGGAATATCACTGAACAACTGTGATGAAGGAAATCAAGAAGAAAGTCTTTGCTTAATATAAAACAAGTTTAGAAGTACCTCTACTGGGTGACCAGTTACTCTGGTCTCCTATTTATATTCTGAACATAAGAAGCCTTCCTGACAGAATATTGTTCCACAAGTAGACTCCAACCTATTTCAAACAGCTAGAATTTTCCCAATAGAAATGTATGATCAAAAAATTTTCCTGCTGTCACTAAGGTCACAGCTATTTACTAGAGCCAGGCTCAGTATATTACAAGTTTTACATGCTAATGATTGAGTCAGTGGGTGGATCCCAGGAGTGATAGAAACACAAACAGAAACAGTCTCACAGATGTAAAAAATCACCACTTTTTCCCTTTTTGAGGAATATCATACACTAAAACATACAGAGAATCATCAGAATACAGCATGTGCTGTGCAGTAGTTCTTTCCTCACCTGACTGACCTGCCATGGAGCCTGTTTCCTCCTTCATATATTGAGCAACCTCACATATCCAGTGGAGAAAAGTTGTTAGGTCCTTCCAGTATGGGTCTCCCTCAAGAGCAATCAACATTTCTTCAAGTGTATTATTAATTCTGAAATGACACAGAAAACAGGGCTACCATGATTAAAGCAGTGATTTCTTTCAAAGCCAAATTACCTTGTGAACACATGCCATTTCACTGTAAATCTCTAGGTAAATTCTACAGCTACTTTGTGCATACAGACAGTCCTGTTGACGTAGGGAAGAACTGAGGCAGGCAACCTAATAGCAGAGTCCTTTGTTAACAAAATCAGGGGCATAGCTATTACATCACTCTAAGAACAACTAGACTGGACAGGCTTCTGAGTATTGTGACCTTCCAGATCATTTATAAAAAGTCCTTTAATGAATAAATAAATAAATACAAATTGCAGAGAAGTAGAGCTCCTAAACTAGTTTGTTTTGCATAAATCACCCAGGAAAACTGTCTTGATTTTATTTTAAAAGATATGTCATGAATTAGAATAATTGAAATTAAAGTACAGTCTTTACATGCTTGTGATTGCACTTGTCCAAAAATGGGAATTTAAAACATTTCCAAAGATGCAACAAAATAGATTTCTAATAGATCAGTGAGCACCATCTAAAAGAATAACTCTACTGTACAGGAATATTTGGACTGCTTCAACAAAACAATTCTGCTTAAGTACAGAACTTATAGCCATATCTTCAAATAAACTGCTTGCATTTGCATTAAGTGATAAGCCAAATACTGAACTTGAAACTCTAAGAAAAGTTCAGAAACTTTAAAAGAAATCTCAGCCTCAGAGTGCACTAGATAAGATTGGAAATTACATGTACAAAACCACATAGAATTACATTGTAATTCTGTTCTAACAGTAGGCTTCTCTTCCAACATCTCCTGCACAAACTAATAAGACTGACTCCTACAAAAAAAAATCAAAACAAATTTCAGATATACTGGATTTACTGCACATGAGTAGATTGATCCTATAGCATGTATCCATGACAGGAATAAACTGATTCACAGCAGCTCTTTGTGGGAATTAGGCTTTGCAGATCAAGATCAAGAATTCAGGTCCTAGTTCAAAATGCTTAATTATACACAGCTGCTGACTGCTAAAAACATGGAACAGACAAAAATCAAAACTCAATTAAATATAAGGTGAAAATAAACACTTAAGTTGATCTGAACTTTGTAAGACAAGTTGCAGAAAGACAAGTATAACTTACAGATCATAAGATGCAGTATAACCTTCTGAAAAGTAGGCAGCTGATTTCTCAGTCCATTGCTGGATCAGGGTATTTATCTCTGAAAAAGGTCTCCTGGTTTCCTTGTCATCTAGAAACTGAGACTCTGAATCAGCTATAATTCTTTCAAGTTCCAAAAGGAGTTTCTGAGAGAGCCTGCTGCTGCTGAACCATTGCTCAAATATCTAGATTGAATGTAAAACAGAACACAGCTTGTCAGAGAATAGCCCACAATCAACTGGCCTCACAAAGGTAGATTTTCAATACAGTTTGGACTGACCTGCAAGGTTGCAATATAACATGCTACCTCATAGAGAGAACTAAAACATCCTGTGTGGTGCTGTCATTGCCCAAATCTCCAGCTATGGTAAGAATATGGCCTGAGACTAACAATGCTTATAACTATTTAATGGGTGGGTGTTGTGAGGATGGGGCCAGGCTTCTTTCAGTAGTGCCCAGTGACAGGACAAGAGACAATGGTTACAAATTGGAATATAGGAAATTAGGAAGTTCCATCTAAACACAAGAAGGAACTTCTTTATTTTGAGAGTGGTGGAGCACTGGACAAGGCTGCCTAGGGAGGTGGTGGAGTCTCCATCTCTGGAGACATTCAAAACCTGCCTGGATGCCATCCTAGGCAACATGTTCTAGGAGAACCTGTTCTGACAGGGGGTTTGGACTAGATGATCTCCAGAGATCCCTTCCAACTCCTAATATTCTGTGATTCTGTGACTAAAATCAACCAAAACCAGACCAAAACCCCCCACACAAACAAAAAACCTCAATATATTTCAGTGGAAAAACAAACTCACTAGCATTAAGGCAGCTGGACAAATGTTTTCCTTTGGACCATCTGAATGATTTATCCTCTTTCTCCTCCAACTACACATAGATCATTATGGAGACTGCATGCCAAGCTGTTCTGCCAGACCAGAAGTTTAAAATGCTATAGTGCAAATTTAGTCTTAATGCTTCAGCCACTACTGTAAGAGGCAGTGGAAGGGAAATCAAAATAAATGACTTATATACTGTATCAATGGAGGCCTGCAGTCTGCTTTTGGTTTTGTCCAAAATTCAGCCTTGGGTGGGACAGTAAATGGGTATTCCTTCTGCCAGGCTCTGCAGTGCAGTTTATTTCACTATATTCCCTGTTAGATTTCAAATCTGTATTTGAGCTAATGAGAAAATTTGATTAAGTGGACACATGGTGATAGATTATACTTCCACTGTAATGATTCTTTGTAGGGATTACTTTGTCTTATTAGCAAGATGAAAACAGTTCAAGACAATAACATTTAATTGGTAACTCAGATCTTTTTATTGAGTTACTGTTGACAGCCTACATGCAAAAAATTAGGAATTTAATCTATTAACTCATAAAACTATACCTGTGCATAGAGTCTGAACTTGCTGACTGCTTGAACCAGATACAGTTTGGCCTCATGCCATGAAGAAATACAATTCCCTTCACTGTTCTCCTTGTTTGTTTCATCTTCTGGCACACTGGACAGAGCAGAGCACACAAACTGCTCCAGTGTCTCTTCAGTGGGAATCTGGCAGAGACAGAAGAAATTGATGAGTATTTCAAGAGAGCTGCTGAGTGTTATCTCTGCTATCAGCTTACTTATCTAGTAAGAAAACCCAACAAAACCACATAAGTCTTTCACTGAGAACAAAGCCTATTTAACCCAACCTCATATTGTGAAGCATACACTTCAAAGTACTCCACATACAAAGTGCTGTATAAAATACCAGTGGCTGCATTACAGGACTCATACAGCACACAGAATGATGAGATCTGTATATGCAAGGACTTTTCACCATGTAGCTACATCAGTATTGCTACTTCTACAGTCATTTTCAGGCTGATGCTGAACCAATTTGGCAATGATACACTACACCTACACTAGACTAACAATATCAAAGCAAATCCACAGGTATAAAACTTAGTGATGTAAAAAGCATTCAGTACAATAATACGTTTCAACCAATGGTTATATGCAGCAAACTAGTTTTAAATTGAAGTTGGAGATTTTCAGCAGTGAGGCATCAGATACAGAATTGAAGTGCTCAGAGCAGATATTGTCCAAGCTATCACATTTTTCCTTCATACTTTTTAGGGTCCTCAATGCCTTAATACAAACTATCAAATTATTAAATAGGCAGCAAGTGAGTTGCCTGGGATTATACAGCCAACAATAACTACCAGACTACAGGTGAATTCAGTTCATTACTGGTCATCACTGATGTTTCATTAAAAGGTCATTCAAAAGTAAATGTTTAAAATCATTTATCTATTTGTGTAAATCAGTTATGTTTGTAATGAGCTCTTCCAGAGCACAATTCTAGACTGCACCTGACAAAGAACAAACAGATTTCAGATAAATGCCAACATGTTCTATTCAAAAACTGGACTTCAGTAGAAGTCCAAAAGATGTTTCAAGCCTTCTGCAGTTCAAACTAGATCATCACAACAGATCACTTTGGTCTAGAAGAGAGGTTAGAAAGTCCTCTCTAAGAGGAGAGCTTTTCTTCCAAATTTGATATGTCATCAATATACTGAATAGCCTCACTGAGACAGCTCGTGATCATACCAAGACTACACACCTGAGAAGAAAAAGTCTCTTGATGTGCCTTAATTTTACACACAAAAGACAGTTGTTCTTTGTCCAGAAGACCAGATTAAAAATGCTACCTGTCCAATTAATCTAGGCAGCTTCAAATCTAGGATTTAGTTTAAAAGCTTAGTGAAGAAAATCCCAGAATTCTCTACAGGATTGGATAATAAATAACCTTGGGACTTTGCCATACCCAGTGGTGAATTCAGAGTGCCATAAAATCATTAGCTATACAACTAGACCAATCAGCATCTTCATATGCAGAAATTTCAGCTGATGCTAAATACATTTAATTTGACTGGAATGAAGCCAGGGTATTTAGTGGTTCTGTAGCTGCTTCACAAGTGTAAGATGTGACTATAGCTTATGTAAGGATGAACAATCTCTTCAGGGCACAAATGAAAAGAAAGAAACAGAATGACACAAAATTTCAAGTGATTTACCATTGTTAATTGTGCTCTATAACTTAGCAGCTTCTCAACATGAGAATCATCAAAACCAAACCTGGATTCAAGTTCTGCTCTCACACCATGTGGATTCCACAAAACATCCCCGAGAGAAAGATTATACTGAAAACCTGGAAGAAATCAAACCTCTGTTTACATCATTCCTGCTTTATGCTGTTTCTTGATGATTCATACTTGAGGAGATCAAAATACCATGTTCCCAGGTTTTCTTTTAAAAAAAAGAAAATCTGTTTCACTAGGATAAAATTGATGGTGGCATTAGTAGCATGGCAAGGTCAGTTACTGTGATGGCATTCCATCAGTTGATACAATAATGGTGAGATGCCCACACACTGTGGTTGCCAGCAGAGTGCCATTCTGAACTGTGAGTCTAATTCTGCATGTAGTCCTGCAAATGTGTTTGTACAGGCTGGATATGAATCACTGCTGAGAGGGGGAGCAGAAGGAGAATACCAGAAGAGCCAGAGAATTCAAGTTCACCCTATGTGCAGGGGCTCCAGCATATCCCCTTTGTACCAATTCCATCTTTATTTTGACAGGTGAAGTGAGATTTAGGCCACATATAATTCATAACCTGACCTTCCATGCAGAGCAGACAGCTGCACCTAGAACCCAATCATGTGCCACCAGGCAGTTTGCCAATGAAACTTCTTCCTGACCTTTTCTTGAGGAATTGTCCTGAGGCCAGCCTACCTTCTCCAATTAAACTAATCTTCCATAGTTAAGCAGCAGATGGTGAAATGTAGCCCTTCAGCTGACAGCAGAACTTATGATCACAGACAAATGAAGCTTAAAGTAAAACAGTCACATAGCACACATGTCCAAAACAAGAGGCTATCCTTCTGTCAAATGGAAGAAATTGTCCTTTGTAGTGTCTTTCTAGTCTTTCTCCAAAATTAATCACTGAAAGATCATTCTGAACACAATGTATTAGACCAAAGTGGTTTTTTTTATCAAATAGTTGCCAGAATCACTTGAAATTTAGTTATTAGTATTTAAAAAATAGATCAATAAAAGCAATTGGATAGCATGACAGTAATAGAGTTCAATTCTTAGACCTTTTATATTAGGAATTTAGTAAAAAGACAGTTACTGTTATATATTCCCACCATGCTTACAAGGTACAGGAAAGAAAATCTGAAATTCCTTACCTTCTAAGCTCCTATCCTGCACTGATGCAACAGTTAAATTCAGTGCTGCTTTCACCACTTCGTAGAAACTTTGGCTCAATGGCATCATACCTAAATCCTTCAATGATGTTAAGGTACTGAAAGTGAAAAATAAAACAAAAATCAAGCTTGCTATACACCCAGAAAAACTGAAAGGGTTTGGTGGAAAAAGATGACTTCCAAATAATTCAATTTGAAAATACTTTTTTTATTGTTGACAAACTGATGTTTTGTCAATTTTCTTTACAGAAATGTCTCCTAATTGTGTAGGTGCTTCTCTGCCAGCTGGAGTCAACCCACAAGTGATTACTAAAAAAAAGCTGCTCATTCACTTCTTTTTCCTACAGGACAGGAAGAAAGTAAAAAGGAAGGTGAGAAGATTCAAAATAATATCATTTAATAGGTGAAGCAAAAGTTGTGCATGCAAGCAAAGCAAAACAATTTAGTCACTACTTCCCATCAACAGGCACTTCCTGGAAAGCAGGGTCTCAGCATTAACAGCTGCTGTGGGAGGACAGATGCCATAACCATGAACATTTTCCACCTTTGTCCCCTTCTCACTCTGTCTGTGCTATAGGCTCAGGGCAGAGAAACCACCACTGTGATTTTATTAACAGATTAATAATGACCCAGCACAGCATCCAGTGGTTACTGCTATCTTTGCTTACTGCTGCTGAAGAAGAAAACAGTAACCAGAAACTTACAATCAGTTTACCTTAGGAACACTCAAGACTGAGAGCTTGCAAACCTTTCAGAAAAGATTCCTGCTTTTCAGATATAAATACTACAAGAACAACCAATATATCTTTCATGCTAATAGTCTAGAAAACAAGTTGAAATAAGGTTACAAATGAAGTAGGCATAAAGGGAGTAAAAAAAAACCTCAAGCCCCAAGACAGTTGCAATCCATATCTTGTAATTAAATGAGACTTATTTCTCAGTCTCAGGAAAAAACCAAAATCATCTTATCCCTCATATCTTTTTAATTAGGAAAAAGACAGTGGGATTCTAAAGGGTTACAGAAACAGGACAGAAATTTTCCATTCAAAGTCTTTAGGCCTCTGTCTCCCCATGGTGTAAGGCTGGTCATGGCCAGTTCACAGCCATGGAAGTTCATGGTCAGTCTTGCACAAGATTTGGTAGCCTTCTCTAGCCTTACAAATATGTTAATTGACTACAATGACTATTACCTATTTACCTTTTACAACCAACTACCTACTCTGGCAAAGACATTTCTGTCTTTTTCCTAACAATTCCCTTATTTTTCTGAAAATACTTGTTTTGGTCTGTGCTTTTGCTACATTGCTTTCTTGTGAATCCAAGTGCCCTTTACCTGAGGCAGAAAACTTTCATATTCAGAATACAGTCTCTGTGTTTTTTTCTTACAGCTTCATCTCTTGCAAGAGAACAGCCAAACCTATTTTTATAGCATGAGGCATGAGAAACAAAAGGAATGATTTTCCTGATATTGACCAAGTGCTATATACATATTAGGTTGATTAGAATCCAAATTATTATTATATATTCATATGTAAATATTCTGTCTTTCAAAGACTTCCAAAGCATATTCAAAGAATCATAGAACCATTTTGGTTGGAAGAGACTTGTAAGATCATCAAGTCCAACTGTTAATCCACAAATGCCAAGTCACTACTAAACCATGTTCTCAGCACCACATCTGCATGTCTTTTAAATACCTACAAGGAAGGTGAATCCACCACTTCCCTGGGCTGTCTGTTCCAGTGCTTGACAACCCTCTTGGTGAAGAATTTTTTCTTAATATCCAGCCTAAACCTCCCCTAGCACAATTAGATCATTAATAAAAATATTAAAGAGAATAGGCCCCAGTACTGACACCTGAACATTACAAAGCTCAAAGCCACATTATATGATGGGCTAATTTCAGCCATTGCTAACATGAAGTTACTTCTTGAAGACTCCTAGGGGATCTCTTCTAAGCTTGACAAAGACAAAAAAATACAGCTATGAAGGATTCAGAATGGAGGAAAATTCCCACCACATCTCTTTAAAAGCAGAATCTAGTAAACAGAAGAAAATTACACTAATAAAGGTGCTTATTTTATTAAATAGCTAGTGAGAAGAACAAGAATTGCAGGTGAAACATTAAAACAGAGTTCTTTCAAGAATGTAAAAGTACTTACTTTTGGATAACTTTTGGAGACTGTGCTATGGCAACCAACTCTTCTTCTGTATAAAAGCTGTTCAAATCAATATGAGGGAGTGAATGCAGAAGGTTCCAGAAATATGGTTGCTTGTAGAGGCTTTCTGCTCTAGAAATCATTTCCTCCACTTCATCCAAATCCATCTTTATGTGAAGAAAAGACTTCCATTAACAGAAAAAAAAGAACTAGCAAGTGCCTGTCATTTCCCCTACCTCTGCCCTCTTTAATTTTAAACCACCTGAAATACTTTTTTTCTAGTGGCAATACACCTCTAGCTTTGGTAATTTATACATCATTTTGATAGCAATTTGAACTTGCAGCAGCTTTGTTTCAGATGTCTCTCTGTGCTGATAGAAAATGGAGCTGGGAGAAAAGCTAATACATCTTTCTGCTCAGAAGTGTAAATCTTTCCCAAAGAGAAAGATTACCTTTGAGAGCTCAAACACAAGGAGCCCTGAAACCACTGAACCTCTATCAATTTTACAAAATATCCTTTTTTTCCTTCAACAGTATCCCATTTAAAAAAAAAAAAAAATTTACTAAAACTTGTTAGGATACACATTTCTGACCACTATAATAAAGATGCCTCAAAATCCAGAACTGAAAAAATACTTACAGTAAGAAATGTGGTGATATTATGCAGCCCTGTAAAATGAAAGATTTTACTTTACAGAGAATCATTATTAACTTCAGAAGAACCTATTTTCTAAGCAATAAGAAGTAGTGCACAAAGAGCATTTCCACACAAGTGTGTCAAATAACCAATACTTTAGAAAGACAGTGATCCACTTGATTTTGTGCTTTCTTATACTTCTACTATTATCACAAAAACAATGGAAAATAAATTATTTACCATTCACTTTTCAGTATGGCAAAATCATCACATGAACACTAGATGAACATACCAGCTCCCAGACATTCCAGGCATGAAAATTACTGTTTTGCCTCTATCTTTCTGCTTGAAAACTGAGATAGAAAGGCACAGTAGGAGTAGGTCTTAAATGCCCACATGCTACAGCAGCAAGTCTGCACAGTTTAGGTGGAAGCAGAGTGGGAGCATCAGACCTTGATGTTTCCAGTCTCACTCTTTTAGTGCAAGACTGACTTGTTTGCCTAAAGGTCACCATGTGTGAGCTACTGAGATATTCCATCACAATAATCTCTAGTACAACAGAAAAACTTGGGGAGAAAGATTTGAATCCTGATAAATAGTTTTGAATGTATGTTAGACCTACTAACCATGTACTCAGATTATTAATCCTCACCTTTAACCTTCCCCCTCACAGTATTTTGTTAACTATCAAGTTCTAAAACAAGTGCACAGTTTTAGAAAGCTTTCTTTCTGATAATTTTATGACAGCCACAATAATAGTAACCATAAAAATGATTTTTTTCAGAACAGCTAAAATTTTAGTTTGTTCATTTTAGTTTTAAGGTAAGAACATTCCTTTGTTTGATGGTTATCAGTAGCTGACAGACAAAGCAATTCATTATTAGAAAGAGCACAGCTTACCTGAAAACTTTGAATTTTCCTCCCATAGCTTTTCTAAGGCCATGGCTTTCTCTGTTGTTTCAATAAATCCCTTTGCAAGTTCTTCAATCTCTTTCATGAAGTCTAGATCTGGTCCTGTAAATCTCTCTGGATCACTTTGGATGCCTGCAGTACTTTTTCACAGAAATAAATGGGACAGGGGAGATAATTACAAACTGGAAGCAAGCAGCTGAGAAATGTGTACATACAGCAGTATTCTCTTTCTATTTTGTTAAGGGTTTTTTTAAACTATATTGATGATGATGATGCATTTACACAACTTTTCTTTAGTTCACTTCATTAGCACACAAGTTGTAGCAGTAAGTCTTAAAACTTCAGGAAAGCAAGCAAGGAAAAACTGCTGAACTGAATCTGCTCACTTATGTCAGTAACATAATTCTAGCAACAGCCAAAGACAGACACATACAAAGAAGTCTTTGATGTTTCTGAACACAGTCAACTTTTCTCCTCTGGTTTATCTTGAGTCCAGGTGATGGTTCTTTGATGACCTGTACCCTGAAATTAAAGCTTTCCTATTGCATCTAAGGCAACATGCTGCAACCAAAACAGGTAGGTTTATCGATGTCACCAGCTGAAATATAAATAAATTCCTCTGGGCCCTGAAGAAAGTTGATATTTCTTCTTTAGTTAGTTTACTAAACAACAGAACTATGATAACAATTCCACTACCTTGACAAAAAAGCATCCACACTAACAAATATACACTGATTCCAGAGGTGCTCTTCAAGGGACCCTTCTACTTGAGATGAATGGTGTCTGGCTACATATTTTTGCCTTATGCTGACTCACACACACAAATAATGTCTGTTGTTAAGAAAACTTATAAAGTTTGTTTGGGATATGACAGCTTTTTTTTTTCAAGTACATGTAACCAAATGCATGTTTCCAGCTGAAACCAGGATGAATCTATAAAAATAATATTCTATTGTCAGTACTGGTTTTCCCCTGATTTTAGCTTACAGGTAAACCTTTGGTACATGTTATCTCTATTATCACACTACCATCTGGTGGCTACTCAGTATCACAACAATTTTCTAACAATACTTTCATGATTAAATCAGAAGTCAGAGTCATTTAGATGTCTCTTTATGGGATAAAATTATTTAGGTTCTCCTCAGGCACCATAAAAAGTGGAATAATCATCTTCAGCATGTTAGTAAGCAGTTGAATTCTGTTTAATCTTACAGGAAGTTCAAATTATCTTACAATGAAATCCTATGTAGCAAAAATATTGCTATTTTTCATTAGAAACACAATCAACAGCCACATATGCCCCATTTATCAAAACATAATAGCTACATTTCTTCTCAAATTTTCATATGCATGCTAGTTTTCAGCACAATTCTTCCTTATTGATAAAGAAAAACCTAATGAGATTCACAGACCAAAGCAAAAATATCAGCCACTGCTTTGTGATTCTCTCCTTTCACTTTCCTTCCCTCTCTGATCTTAATTTGTTCAGACACCAACAGAGTTCTTTGCAACTTCAGACTAACAGATGAGAAGAAAATTTAATCTTAAAACAATCAAGTTCTTGATTGTTTCAGTGCAGCTTATTTTGATCCCAATTTGGCCAACAGCCAGTAGGATTTTGGAAAGAGCATTCATCAGCCTCAAACTTCAATGGATTAGAGGGAGAACAATTCCTTACCTCTTTGTTGCTGTTTTCTTTTTTCTTTTAAATGGAGTTTTAAAAAGCAGGTCTCTGCTGTTCAGAGAGTGGCTTTTTAGGGTGATTAATAGCTGCACTTTACCTATTGCTTTTGAAAACTAAATTCCAACATTACTAACACACCTACTGCCTGAAATTTCAGACAGCTAGAAACACTGGTATTTGGCAAAGAACAGGAACAATAACTGCATACTGAAAACTTTCTAGCACTGTGCTTTTTAAGCATGAACAAGTGGCCAGCAATTGACCAGAATAACCACCACCACATTGGTTAAAACATAAATTCAGTAAGAACTTTAATAAAACCCAGCACTTTAGCTCAGTTTTCACAGGATTTTCTACAAATATTTCTCATTTTTCTTTTTTCAAAATACTTGCTGAACTTTAAAATGACAACTAAACTCAGAAACCAAAATCACTTAAAGTAATCATAAGTATTCAGGGAAGTGGAGCACAAAAGCAGTATTTCAACCCATGCTGTTTTCCTTCCAAACTAGAAGTAAACCTTGCACCCCCATGTACAAATGTCCTTGTTTTAGAAGCATTGTAAACAACAATGTTTTGGGGGAAAAGAACACTTTTACTCTGACAGAAGCATATGGCTGGGCTCAACACTTCTTACAGAGCTGCTTGTGCTGCCTGGCCTCCCTGCAAGCAGCAGGTTACACAGATAACACTGGTAGTGGGAGGCAAGTAACTCCCTCTCCTCTACCCCCATCACTGTCTCTGCTGCCACTTGGATATCCAAAGCTTGGGGTTTGACTATGGAGTTGCCCTGTGCCTAAACATGAGTTGGACTAGATGATCCTAATGGGTCCCTTCCAACTGGCTATTCTGTGATATATAACAGAAGCACACCCAATAACACAGGCTGAACTGTGTGAACATTAACTACTTCTGTTAACCTAAATATCTTGTGAGCAATCTCAGCCCAGAAACCATTCAGCCTTACACTCCAGGAGCAGAGCAGCAAGCATTTCTCAAAGTAGGTAGGTAACAAGTGTAACAGATAAGCAGGGTCTGTTTAGCAATAGCTTTTCAAACAGGAGGAAAACTAAACTCCTTACGCTCCAATTGAAGCAAGGAGACATGTTCTTTGCTCTTCAGTACTTAGCTTCAAAATATTTCATTCATTGCTGAAGCTTCCTTTGAACTAAAAAGTTGGGCAAAAGGCTTCAGGCCTTGCTGTCCCAGGTGCTGTGCAAGGTGGTAGCAGCTGCTTGCTTAGCCCTCCTAGTCTGCCCCTTGTCCAAGCAGGACAGCCAGGTCAGGTGGGCTGTCCCTTCAGTGTACCTAGGCTTGAGGGCTGGAGAGACAAGCCAGTACCCTGCAAAGGGTCCCACAGAGTACATGGAGGGGAGGGAGAAACTGAGGAAGACACACAGGCTAGAAACATTAAAGAAAATATCTGGCAGCACTTGGAGCATGGTGGATCTGAGGAGCTCCAGGGGGAAGTGCAGGGGAAAGCAAGTTGATGGTGAAACTGGAGAGGTAGCTGGGAAACAATAAGGGGGTGTAGGCATTTAGGATATCAAAGGACCAAAAACCAGGCATAAGGACCAGCTATTACAGAAGAGAAGATGGCATATGCAACCTGAAAAACTCATAGAAACCCTCCAAGTACATGTCTCAGCAGAATAAGAGCAACCATTTGGACATTCTGTTTCTAAACTATTAGCTTAAATGGGATTAGCAAGGCAGGAGCAATGCCAGCCGGCTGCCACTCATGTCCCTTTTCTGCTGTGATTGCCACAGCCCTTCCTCTGGTTACTGGAGCTGAGCACAAACTCCTCTTGAAGAGCAAATGGCAACAGGTATGGTATTAGTTTTTAGGTTCAGTTTTATGAACCAGATTAAAATATTAGAGAGGTTTTATTTGCTGAATATTTGCTGAAATTGAATTTGCTGAATTTATTTGCTATGTTTTGAAGGATTTTATATATTTTCAACATGGTAACAGGGGACCATATTTAACTCCTAATAAGACTGCTATGAGATATTACTAGTTTCTTAATTCAGCACAAATTACACAAAATTGCAGGAAGATGTCACCATCTTGCCAAAAAACATAAGAAACTACTCTTCAAAATCAGCTTCAGGGACAGTCAAGAAAAGCAATTTTCAGTGTGACAACAAAATACTTAACTGTTGTATGCCTACTTTCTCAAAGAACCTTCCAGATGTGCTTTCTGGAGCAGAAAATGACATTGATTTACTTGTCTTAATAGACAAGGAAATCAACAGCAGAAGTTGATAGGAAAAAAATAAAAATAAAGAGCAGAAGGAAGGGATGTTGAAAAGGACAAAAGGAGGAAGCCAGTAATTTATAGGAGAGGACATACATAAATAGAAATGGGGTGTTATTAGATATGTGTATATATATATGTGTGTATATATATATATACACATAAAAGAAAAAAAAATCATTATCATCCTTCATAACTCTTCCTTTTGTTGTGCATTTCCAGTAATATGTCCTTTGCATGAGGACAGAAATCAAAGCCATACATTCATATGGGTTTTGATGATGACAAAACACTGCAAAACAGCAAAAACATTCTGCATCTTTTTGAGCATTTAAAAGCAACTGACATTTCCTAAAGCCTTGACTTGGAAACACCAGTTCTGTCCAAATCACCCAGTTACTCAGGATGACAAGAAGAACATTTCAGAGCTCATCTGAGAACTCAGCTATGATGTGCAATGCCCTTTAGACTGATGATTTTCATAGGCCTCTCAGAAAACTCTTGTCTCAACCTCATCCCTGTCACCACATTAAAAATTTCTCTCTAAAATTGCAAAGCTCCAGCTGTGCTAGCTCCCATTTGGCACCATCTCAGGACAGCCTGGAGACATGACATCTCCATCAACATCAATATAGATGCTGGACAATAGCTTACTGTGTGTCTGTCACAGACAAATCTTTCCCCTCCACATTGCATATTATTATCATCCTTCTGAAATGCAATGTAAGAAAAAAATTTTTTAAAAAATCAAGGACAAAGAACTGGTTGTTCTTAATTGGTTATAAAATGGAGAAAACTTGTGTTTAAAATTCCATTTCTCCCCAACTCTCTGACAATCTATAAGCAAGGTCACAAATAATGCATAGGTTTCTGTTTTCCATCTACATAACACAAGACTATAAAAAGCTGGCCCAGACCATACCTAGTTACTGCAGCATGCAGCCATCTTGCAGAACTATTACTTTTTTCATTTGAAGATACACATGGTTAAGGAAAAATCTGACCCTCTAAGCAATTCTCATACAAGTGCTATCATTGTTGCTTACTTTTGGTTTTTTCCACACCTGCTCTTGTACATGAGCTCTTCTGATAGCTCTCCACTAGAGAACCACAGAGGCCTAGGGTTAAAACCAGCACCAAGAAAGAGACCAGCAAATGAGCTAAGTGTCTGTGCAAACTATGCACAGTCTTTGATTTACCCTTAATAAACACATCTTTGCTGATCCAAAAATATCTGTGAAAATTATTATAAAGAACTACTTATGGCTTGATATAAAATCTCAAAGTGAAGATAATTGTATTACTGTTCTTATGTCACCCCTTCTCTCCAGTTGACACATGGTCAGATCCAGTTATGTTTGGCTGATCAAGCTGACAGTCTGTATTCCTAAGGCTGTTGAATGCCAGCATAAGTCAGAGAAGCCCTGGGGTTGATTTAATTTATATTGACAGACCTGCTGGAATAGACTGACCTCAGAATGAACTTCATCCTACCTTTTTACCCCTTTTCCTTCCTAGACTATGTGCTACTCAGTGTAGCCTATTGAGTGTATAAATTTGCATACATGCAAGTATTATTTTTCAGTTGAAGAATTGAAAGCCACCGAATAATTTGCCCAATTCTTAAGTAGGTCTAAGACTCCCTCCAAGAAATTATTTCCTGCTTTTCTTTTGAGCCAAAATATAGTTTGAACACTTTAGTCAAAGCAGTGTAAATAATCATGCAGATCAGTCAATACAGTTCATAGTTTCTAGAGGTTTAACACACTTAGAAGACATCTGGACGAGTGATGTAAATAAAAACTATCCTTGTAGGAAACAGTTTTTAAAAAGGCCAACAGCTACTGTATCTCTATAGTTCAGAAATACAGTATTGCCACTTCAAGTAACATGTTACAGGCTTTATACCAAGTTTGCAAGACCATAGTGCAGAAGTTTGCCACCTTTATTTTGTCTGAACTTGGCTTAATATGCCTGTGTGCTTGCA
This sequence comes from Galbula dea, assembly GCA_013399015.1. NCBI lineage: Eukaryota > Metazoa > Chordata > Aves > Piciformes > Galbulidae > Galbula > Galbula dea. Next base: position 82,233 of record VWZX01006539.1, read on the forward strand.
GTTTTGTTTTTGACTTGGTTTAGTTTTAACCTTTATTTATTTATTTATTTCTGGCCAGGTGGCTATGGCTATTTGCTTTAACTTTCCCTTCTCATTATATAATGCCATCATAATTTTATACAGGTAGTAGTAACAAACAATCATTCAGTGCAAAATGAGACATTGAAGGATAGAAGTATGGTCTCACATGGCAGCAGTGAAGAACAAGAATATCAGAAAGTATCTCTCCAATGTTCCACTAAAAATAGTTTCCAGTATTGAATAACAGCATGATGCCCAAGAAGGGTAAACAAAAACTAGAAAGAGGCATGACTAAGCCCCACATCTTTTGCATTCATAGGGACGCTGAAGGAAACATTTAGCAGTGTAACAAAGCTCTTATTCTACATTCTACAAGACAATTAAGCACCTTTGCTGTAGAAAAAGATGCACTGTGATGCTGACAGCTCTGTCATGTGTGTAGCTTACCGTAAGTGGTTGTTTTTCTGTGGTGAGTAACTAGTATTCTTGCATCTTGAACCAACATTACAGAAAAGGGTCCTCATGAAAGGATAAAGGCCCCGGCTTGGTAAATCCCGAGCTTCTAAGTAACCTAAAACCAAGAAGTATCAGAATTAAAACCAGTGACATGGCAGCTACAAACCTGTACCATCAGACTATGTGCCCTTCTCCCAGAAAGTGGCTTTGTCACTTGCAAACAATGAAGTTGCATGGATGGCAAGTGTCCCATTTCAGAACAACTAAACCTCCACAGGATATGAATAACTTCTGCGTCAGACTGAGACAACAGAGTATAACATTCGAGAGGAGCCTTTGAAAAGCTGATTTTCACAGCAGCAACACTATTGCAACATCTAATGCTTTCTAGCCTCTCTGCTCAAAATTACTTGTGACTTGGATTAGAATATAGACTTCTTTACAAGACAGTATTTCCTCTTTTCTCCTAGGATGTCATGAGATGAAAGAACTGGTATTCATCATTGTCTGAATGTAGATCCATCAAGACTGTCTAACAATCAGGTTTTTCATATCTCTGGAATTAATGCATCTCCCTCCCTCCACAATTCTGAAAATTTAAATTTCAAAATACAAGGCAATATTTTGCTTACTTTGAAATATACAGAATATTTGTAAGGTTTCCATCTAACTTCACTTCTCTTTTTGAAACAACTAAAACTGAGAAATAACTAAAAGGTCATTCCCCCCTTCCTCTGCACAACCTCCTCTTGGCAACCATTACAATAAAATTGAGGGAATTAAATGAGAAAGAAATACAAAAGTTAGCATTTGGGCTAGCACTCAGTGAATATTCAGAACTGAATTTTATTTAAATTCAAGTTCATAATTATCTGTCTCTGAACCAGTTGTCTAAACTGTTGCTCAACAGAAAGAAATAAGTACAAGTAAAATGCAAGTAATCTACCTTATTGAAAACTAAGTATCTAAAACTGATCTGACAAATTGGATCTTAAACCAAATATTTATTTTCTGTCTAATATCACTTGCTCAGACCCACAGCTACACAAGACTACCCACTGTAGGATTTTTTCCATTGAATCCACTAGGCTTAACTCCCTGCTTCTAGAATATCTTTAATATTTCCTAAATACTTCCACAAGCAGAGGCTACCAAAATAGAACACAGGTGAAACAAAACATACAGTTTTCCTTGTATTTTGGGGGCTCCTGGAAGCGGATTGCAGCCAGAATCAAAAAAAGCACACAGGGCCAGAGTATTTCAGTAAGAGACAGGATCTGAAAAGAGAAATCAAACAGAAAGCAGGATTTGGGAACAAATCTTAAAAATTCATATATCTTTAAATAATTTAAGGGAAAAACTCAGCAAAAATAAAACACAAGTATCTTCTCTACGATTTCTTAAGGTAAAATAAGATGATTAGAAGCAAATTAGTGAAAAATCCTTCTATCTAAAGTTGAATCATAGAATGTCCTGAGTTGGAAAGGACCCATGACAGTCATCAAGTCCAACTCACAGAATCACAGAATCATTACGGTTGCAAAGGACCCTCAAGATCATCTAGTCCAACTGATAGCCCTACACTACTCTTATCCCTAAATCATCCCCTGAAGAAACATAATCTTCCCCATGATTTAACCAGGTACAGAAGTAAGACTAACAGTCCTGTAGTTAACAGGGTCATCCCAGCACCTTCAAAAGCTTTTTCCCATGAGACATTACCAGGTAGCTCCTGAAGCCACCTGAAGCTCTCCTGACATCCAGAGTTGAAGTTTTGCTGGAAGTTCTCCTCCTGTCTCCAGCGATTTTAAACTCAACTGCTTCATCATCACTGTGGCCAAGAGGGCCACCTACTGCCATTTCATCCATGACACCATCTCTGTCAACAAGCAACAAATCAAGGAGGACACATTTCCTAGTCAATTCCCCTAGTACCATCTGTACTGAGAAGTTATCATCCCAGTGTTTTAGGAATCTTCTGGAACTATTTGTGCCACCAGTGTGGTATTCCCAGCTGATATCTGGCAAGTTGAAGTCCCCCATAAAGACAAGGGCAGTTGATTGAGAGGTGTCCCTTAGTTCCTTAAAGAATAATTTGTCATCTTGGATGGGTGACCTATAGTAAACTCCACTTTATTTGTTTGCCCTTAATCCTTACTTAGAGGCTCTCAACCTTGCCATTGCCACCTGCAAACTCTGCATTCTGGCTCCTCCTTTACATACAATTTGCTTTTTTTAAACTGTCAAAGCAAATTGAAGTATCACTGGAGAAATGATTCCTAAAGTTAGGTATGTTAGAAAAATACCTTAGAAAAGTAACAAAATCCAATGGCAAAGCACCCCTTCTGTAAAAGGCCTGCCACTGCTGAACATGAAGGAAGTAACTAAAGACTTCCTGAAACTTAGGGGAATGGCCATTTATCTAAACTAAACACACTCTGAACCCAAGAGGAGCAAATAAAAAAAAAAAGCTAGCTCTGCTACTTTCCAGCTTTTAAGGAGTACTGAGGGATGGCTGCTCCCTGTCACTTAGGGAGCCATTCATGGTAATATCTCCCAGCAGGGCAGGGGCATCACCAGCTGTGGACATGTCCCACAGGGCCCCACAAGGTGAGCAGGGCAGGCCCAACCATCATAGTCAGCTTCAACAAGGAGTCCAGACCCTCAGGTAAGGTCAGAGTGATGAGGCAGGACCCTGGTCAAGCTAGAAAGACCATGGCCAAAGACAAGAGCTGAGCTGAAGAGCAGTGTTCCTCCAACTTCACCCAAGCAGGAGCTGAGGGCTCAGAAACCCCGTTTCACCTGAGCCCTGGGCCCAGGTGGAGCCCCAGGTGAGGCTGGGTAGGGCCGTTAAGGCTTATCAGTGCCCCAGGGCACTAGCAGCAGCCTCTTCTTCTTGGCATGTTCACCCTATGCCTCCCATCTTGTTGGGGAGTGCTGCTATTGCTGCAGGGTATTTTCTGGGGGCAGGGAAGTGTGGAGCTAGGTACAAAACAGTGCAGAAGAGATTTGGAGGAGGTGTCATCCAGCTGTACACAAGGGGCTGGAAAGGGTTAAGGTGACACACTCCACCACCTCCCCAGGCCAGCACTTGGAGGAAGGGAGGGGAGGTCCCACAAGAAGCTCAGGGAGGGGTGTCAGGCCTGTGAGAGATCAGAGCTTAGGGCAATTTACAGAGGGAACAACCTAGACAGCCACAGGCTGGGCTCTCTGGTGCTCACAGCAACCTGGGCAACTTGTGGACTAACCAAAGTCCTTTGATTTCAAGACTGCTCTTCTGCTTTTTATCAGTCTTACTGCACCTGACTTTTACCAGGGATTTCCTTTACTTCTTGCAAGCACATCAAGCATAAATAAAGACATTGAAAATGTGGTTGGCTCAATAGCTTTCAAGTTCATTGAATGACATGCAGAATCATCCTTGTGAGTCCTGGGCACTAAAATTACTCTGCCATCTTTTTGGTTTTGTTAAGTACAACCATCCGGACAAAATATAAAGTCATGTAAATAAAACCATGGTGAGGAACCACCACAGCTAATTCCTGGCAGTTCTACTTCTGAAAGCCCAGGACTGCACTAATGACCAAAACAAGTCACTGGTTTGGTTCACCAACCAATAAGCCTAGAGATTCTTGGTTATTTTTAACAAAGACTTATGGTGAGAAAAGAACACGAATGGTTTTTATGTACTTGGTTGAGTCACCAGTATCCAGACTGTTAGTAAAAAAGCTAGTCTTATTGCATAAAGCTAAATCTAGCCCTCACTAAAAAGGTGACACACACAAACATTTCACAATATGATTATAATCCAAATTGTACTTTAAAGTAGGGTATCAGAACAGAGAATTTGGGAATCATACTTCATCCTCTATCTAGCTGCAAATTTGCATGGCAATAAATACTATATAAACAATAGTTAAGACATGAAGTTAGAAAACTTAAGTAATACAGTTGCCTGGTAGTATGCATCTCCTGAGCCTTCAGAATCTGCAGTTCAGAAGCAAAAGCTTCTGAAAAAAATAAATGAGAAGGTATCTTTTACACAACTGTAGTGTCCAAACATACATACTATCATGTGCTGCCTTTCAGCCATGTTAATAAGAGGTGCTGATGGCTGCCTGAATTTCATTCAAAACACCCACTCTTTACAGGACGCATCTTTCACAGCCCCTCCATCCTTCAATGTGTAATATCAACTAATGCCACATGACATTCCTGACACATTTCAACAGACCACACTTGTCTTCTAGCCCTAACCACTGATAAATAACCAGGAGAAGACAGCTGCCATCTGCAGACAGATCTACACAATGTAATACAGACCTGACGCTTCTCCCTTCAGATTCACAAGGATCTGACCTGCCCCTTGCATAGGTGGAGAAACAACCTGGATTTCTACTTGTGTAATGCAGATGGAGCACCTTCATGGCTCAATGTTCCCACAATGAGCACAGTTCCCCAGGACACCTCCTGCCTCTGAACAAGCAGAATTAAGTTTGCTTAGGGTCATTCATTGTAATTTCTGGTTTGGGGGAAGGAGGGTTGGGGAATGCTTAGTGCATTTCTGTGAGCCTTCTATTTAGTAAAGCTACAAATTAGGTAAACTTAAAACTTACATGAATTAACATTTTTTCCTTCAAAATTATATGAGGAAAAACTAGACAGAGCAATAAGTGAAATCGATCAGCATGGAGGAGAACAGGAGGTATCGAGAAGCCACTTGATGCACACCGATTGGAGTACAAGGAACAGGGAGCATACTGAAGTGTTTAGGAATCAAGAAGAGTATACTCAACAATATCCCTCCCCCAAAACTGTCTTTTATATAAAAAAACATCCCTTGAAATCATTTGGAGAAGAAATTCTCTCTCTAAATCACATTTTGTTTAAGGGACACTGTTCTGAAATGAAAGGCTACATGTTTCTATACAATCCTATCCAAAGCAGGCAACGTGTTTATTGCAAATCTCCAGGTCATCACATACAAGGGAAAACAATAGGAAACCATTAATTGTAGTAACTTTTTTCTACAAAAATGTTGTCTCTCTTGAGAAAATTTTCATTCCTTCTATCTTAAATTAGAAACTCATGCCAGTCACAGTAAGAGCAGACAATGACATCTCATCTCATATTTGAGTATCCTTTTAATTTTGACTGCTGTTGAAGTAGCTGTCACATTCTTCTGCATATTGGAATTTGACAGGTTAAATAAGGCTTTGTAGAGTGGATAAGAAAGGATATTTAGAAGTATATAGAATTTTAACACACAATCCTTGCATTCCCCTTATCTAGATTTTGATCACTACGAGTACCTGTACTGTGAAGAAAATCAATTTTCACTCTTGCCACTGCTACAAGCACTGGTAGTATCTAACAATAATTAAAAGTTAAGCTGTGGATTTTCAAAACATTAATGAGATTTCCTATCTTATTTTCAAACTGGGGAGCATTGCTGTATTCACCCATTTTAAAATTAAAACACATTGTTGTTCTCTTTTTGTGTTTCCAACAATTAGAAGACCAAAGGTAAAACAAGAACCACTTGTGGCCAGCCTATTTTTAACAATCTGCAGTGAAAAGGGAAAATCAGTAGGCACACTGTGTCCAACAGATATTAAAAGAAGATTTAAAATGTTTCTTTTTAATATCATTTCCAAAACTCACCGGTTGCCTCACACGGCAGAGCCAATTCTTCCAAAACAGAGCCTTCAACTGGTGTGCAGCATTCCCCATATTGTCTTTTCTTCCCTTCATCTACTCACAGAGTGGCTTCTTAAGGACTTCCTAATTCAGAATCATTTCACTAAGCAGTCTGAACATATTATTTAGAAGCTGATGAATTCCAGCACTGGAGGATGGTGCAAGAGATTTGCCTGCTTGCTGAGAAAAGATGAGATTATGTTTCCTCCTCTTGTTTTGCATTCGTTCAGGAATCTCATCTTTCCATTTGCTTCTGAGTGCAATGAACAGTAAGGGGATGGGTTTTTATTAATGCCTTCAGGGTGCTTCACTCCACAGCATCTATTCTGCACTTGTTTCTGCTTTTCTGCAACAAAAATGAATGCAAACAAGGAAAGAAAATGGTATAACATATATTTGTTTTTTTCCAGAGTTTGGTGACATTCTGACACTGCAGTGTCAGTTTGCATGCATAGGCTTAGATTTTTGAGAAAAAAATAAAGGTAGGAAAATATCTACACTTTTTAACCATGTAGCCCTATAAATGTTTGTACACCTCTGAAACTGCCTCATAAGTACACTTTCAGCATTATGGTGGTCTCATTGCATCATCATATGACTATTTTATTTTATCTTGTAAAGGGGGTGGGGGGTGTTAGACATTTCATTTTCCTTTTTCAATATATGTTACCTAAGTAAAGATGGAATATTCTGACGAGCCAGAAAACTCTGTTAATTAATTACAATGTGCCACCCAGGATGAAAATCAGTCTTCCAGCATTTCTTTCAGCAAAGAGGAGGGAGGGCAATTCCTGGAGATGTGAAGGGGATTTGCAGGAGGGGAGATACCTGTGGCAGCAGGGCCAACAGGAGACACAGTAGGTGTCTAGTGATGCAGAGGTGTGCTATTTTACTGGGGGGTGAGGATGACTGCCCTACTGATGGGGAATGTCACCTTGAGGAGAGGAGTGAATTCTGTATGTTTTGTTCTACCCAAATTAATTGTCTAAGAAAAAATCTGATCCCCATAAACTGTTTCTGTGGTCAATGGAGGCACATAACACAGCCATTAGAGAAAGTGATTCAAACCACCTAAAATCTGAATCACAAATCACACATACACCCATATTAGGACAGTGCAGTACCTGAACAGATATTCTTTCCTTTTCTCATTATCACTGAGTAAATTGCATCATTATGGTTTCTGCAAAATGTATTACTATTGAATGAAAGACATCTTAACATTCACAGCTATTTTTCCAAATTAATACTAAAATTAAAAAAAAAAAATCTAAAATCTTTTTGAGTACAGTCACCAGTGAGGAATTCAACTTCCACTAGTTTTGAGTTAAAGCAGCAATCTAAAAAATTAATGCCTGATATTCTGCAAAGAGCAACTGTGAATCTGCAGGTCCATTAAGCTCTGACAGCTTCCATGGGATGAGATTCAGTGGGTGTCTTATGTCCAGTGCCTGGGCTTTCCTTTCCCAAGCTTTGGATTTAGGTCACCTAGGAGCAGCTGTTGGCTCTCCAGAGCATGTTCTGAAACTTAGTTACTTCACTCCATGTTAAACTGGCTGATTAATGGGTTAAAAATCTTTGTATTTGAAATGGTACAAATATCTGTTCTAATTTTTATCTTTTCCATGGGTACAAGTTGTAGAGAAAAGTAGATTATATAGGTGTCATGAGTTTATAAATTTTTACTTGCTGGTGAAAATTGCCTCCCAGCAAAGCAGAAATCACAGATACAGTCACGGCAGAATACGATTCATTCAATGCCTTTATTCCTCATATATGTTGGGATTTCCTCTCATTTTCTCTGTTCTGAGACTGAAAAAATACTGAAGGAATCATTTAGCTTTAAACAGAAACGTGAAAGTCCTCAATTTGTACTAAAAAACTAAGTTGCTCAGTGTTTACCTCAATTACATTAAACATGTTTAACCCTCTAAGGCAGGTATGTATGAAAGTGGGTTTACTGAGCACATCTTCTGTATTTCCATTAACCTCCCTTTCCCACTCCATTCCTCCATCGTGGTTCTGACAAAGTGTATACCTCCAGCAGTCATCAAGTATGTTACCATCTTTCTGCTTCCTCCACTGCTGAAGAGAGGCCCCTGAGCTGTACAGCACAAACATGTCCCCAATGTCTCACCTCTCCCATCATCACATCACTTTGGAGGCTTCTTCATGGCATGCCCATTGATGGCAGTGTAGCTAGGGAAACAACTCAAAGGGAAGAACATACTTCACTAAGGAGCTCCACTTCACAGTTGACTGGCAGTTGCATAAGGGATGTTTCTGCTTTTAGTCAAGCAATGATAAAATCCATGCTATTTCAGAGCATGTGCAGTAATTTTGCTCACCAAGACCACAGGTGAAATTCTGAGATAGCTGAGGTGAAAACTCTGTGCACAAGGTATGCATTTTTAAACAAAGGTTGGGCAATCATTGAATATTGTGAATATATAAATGGGCTTACATAGCCATTTTAGAAAGCTGGGGAGAAGAATCTATGGTGTGAGATTTGCAGGAAATTATTAACTAATCAGTCAGCATAATGAATTACAAGCAGTTATTTATAAAAAGAGCTGATATGGAAGACAGGTCCTGACTAGTACATAACCTAAAACACTTGAATCATTTGCCACATTATTTTGAACAAGTAAAATCTCTGCTCCTCCAAGTGTGTGATGTGCATAATTTATTGTGTTCTATATAATTACATGCTCATAATGGTTGCACTCTATTTTTTAATGCCAAACAGCTTTTCATGGATTCAGGAAACATTTAATGCCAAACAACTTTTCATGGATTCAGGAAACAATTGTTTTGTATGCAATTAGCATTCAGTAGTAGTGAACTACTGAATCCTTATTTTACCATGTAAGACACCCAAGGAACAAACACATTTCATCAGTGAGTTCTGTTAAATTCATTTGCCCTCATACATTAATGGCCTTTCCTAAAGAAATTAATTCTTGCCTAGTAAGAATTAAGTTGTTCTCCAGCAGGAGACTTGTTTTTTCTACAATATAAGTTTTCAGAATAAAAGATACCTCATAAATATTCAATCCAGGGTAATGGCTACAGTGGCATTCTGGGAAAATACTTCTAAAAGTAATTTTAGAAGAAACATGATGCATGAGCTTGATTGTGCTATTTGCAATGTTATAGAAATAGGAGAAATAGGAAATCAAACCACCACGCCCTGCCCCCACAACAAACCCTTGGCACAAAAGAGACAATAATATTAAAAACTAAGCACACAGGCAGGAAAAGCAAATCAGTTCTGAATATTTTTGGAAAGATGTGTCAGCTATATTGCTGCCATCTTGGAAGCTCTTTTGAGTGACCTGTGTTTCATCAGTACTGTGTCAAGCAGCACCGTGTGCAAGTACCAGCCTAAATAAAACCCTGTTTACAAGTTGTATATACAAAGAGTTTAGGAAGGTTCAAAAGCAACACAGTGCTGGAAGGCTAAATAAACTTATATGCTTTCAGTGTTCCTTAACAGGGTAGCTGTAGTCAACAGCAACATCTTGAATGTTGCAGGGTAAATTAGAAGGTCATATACTTCATTACATGCTTCACTAATTCCTTCCGGAATGGAAAAAGCAAATATGCTCAGAATTGTTGTCTCCAAGAGAGGACAGGATGGTGACTTGCCCTTTTCTGCCTAGCTTTAGCAGGCTTTGTCTTAGAAGTTTACTGTTAGAATAAGATATCAAAAACCACTGGGGCTGAAAAGGCAGAGAACCTGCTGCCAGCATCCATCTCTGGTTTTAAAACTTGACTGATTTTTAATATGATTCCATTAACATACCATGTCTAGCCTACAGTTTTCATATAGGTTAATTAGAGTAGGTTGACAAGCACATTTAAAGCAACATAGCTTTTTATGTTAAATAGGTTAAAGCCCAGGAGGCAAAAATACTTTTTAGGAGACAGGAATGCAGTCAAATCATGCGAGAACATGGCTGGGAATCTGATACACTAGCATATTTTCCTACCACCACCCACAATTTCTTTCCCAAGGTTTACTGTGTGATTACAAGGCTTTCTTTTTAACATTATTAGGAATACTACCTGTAAATATTTACACAGCACTGACCTGTTTTGCAGACAGAGCACCTGCAGGATGACAGCAGTTAATGGTGTCGTTTCTGGGAGCATCTTTCCTGCTGACTAGACCCCATCCACAGGCAAGTCTGCTGCTTCCCTGAGGTCCAGGTAAGTGACATTATTAGCAAACTCCCCAGACTGCTGCAGCCCTCAGGTTATTATCCTCTATTGGTTCTTCAACCTGGCAGTGATGAGGTAGCAAAGAGCAGTTCAAGGGTGATCAAAAGAGATAAGAGATTTCATGTCCTTTAGAGAATTGGTTGAAGGATCAGAAGCACAGGTCACATTTTCCTCATTTCTGCCAGTAGCAGAGAAGCATATCAAAAGGAAGAGGTGGACACAATCAGTCAACACAGGGTTATGAGGTTGGTGTCATCAGCAAAATTTTGGGTTCATTGGAAGCACCTTTCTCTGAGGGGTAAAAGAGTCTTTGTGTAAGAGATGGCAGGGCTAATTGATAAGAGCTTTAAACTAGGTTGGAAGGTGGAAGGGGACAGATCCAGGCCTGCCAGTGACATGCAATGCAATGGCATCCCAAAGTCTGAGGGGCTAAGTGCTAGTGAGATCCTTCAGTCTGCTTCATGAGGTGATGGGAACAATGAACTACTTGAGATGTTTTTATACTAGTGTGCACAGCATGAGGAATAAGCAAGAAGAGTTTGAAGCCTTGGCCCAGTCCCGGGGATATGATATGATTGACATTAGTGAAACCTGGAGGGGTGCATCCTGTCACTGGGACCCAGGAAGGAGAGTTACAGGCTCTTCAGGAGAGATAGGTAGGGCAGGTGAGATGGGGGAATAGCATTGTATGTAATGGAGGAGCCAGAATGCACAGAGTTTGCAGGTGGCAATGGCAAGGTTGAGAGCCTCTAAGTAAGGATTAAGGGCAAACAAATAAAGTGGATGTCATCATGGGAGTCTACTATAGGTCACCCAGCAGGGATGACAAATTATTCTTTAAGGAACTAAGGGATACCTCTAAATCAATTGCCCTTGTCTTTATGGGGGACTTCAACTGGGCAGATATCATCTGGGAATACCACACTGGTGGCACAAATAGTTCCAGAAGATTCCTAAAACACTGGGATGATAACTTCTCAGTACAGATGGTACTAGGGGAATTGACTAGGAAATGTGTCCTCCTTGATTTGTTGCTTGTTGACAGAGATGGTGTCATGGATGAAATGGCAGTAGGTGGCCCTCTTGGCCACAGTGATGATGAAGCAGTTGAGTTTAAAATCGCTGTAGACAGGAGGAGAACTTCCAGCAAAACTTCAACTCTGGATATGAGGAGCTAATCTCTTCTCTCTGGTGACCAGCAACAGGATACAAGGAATGGCATGAAGCTCTGCCAGGGTAAGTTTACGTTGGGTATTGGGAAATAAATTTTCAACCAGAGGGAGGTGGAGCACTGGAACAGGCTTCTTAGGGAAGTGGTCATGGCACCAAACCTGATAGAATTCAATAAGTTTTGGACAAGACCCTTAGGCACATGGTATAATTTTGGGGGGTGTTCTGTGCATAGACAGGAGTTGGACTCAATGATCGTCATGGGTCCCTTCTAACTCATGACATTCTATGACTGCTGTGTGCAAAGTTAGGGTATGACATTGGTTGTGGTCAAGTTCAAATAATAGGGCAGATTAAAATGGAGCTACACATTAAATAAAACAGATCCAATCTCACAAGGAGGCCAGTGGTTGGTTTGAGCTTCTGGGCAGCTCAAGGACTACAGTAAAATGAAAAATTTCTCATAATTGCAAGCTCAGCACCAACAAGCAGCATCTAGAATCAGGCCTCTGTATGGTGTAAAACTGGCTCTGTCTGTGTTTTTCTGGTGCTGCTTTTTGCTTGTAGCCTGAGCAAAAGCATTGCCCCCATCAGCACTACTCTGTCTGCTATTATTGTACCATAGAGTTTCAGATTTAACGTTGCTCTTTTCAGTGACCTCATTTCTCTTCAGGCAGAAGACTTTTTTAACTGTAATTTAATTCATACTCTGGAGTATAATATTAAATGGTAATTATTTTAGAAAGAGCCAGCATGTATTTAAGGCACTCCAACTTTAAAACTGAGAAACTTTCCAGGAAAGCAAATCTCAACATCTTGTAGCAAACCATAATAGTGCCATCAAATCATGGTACTGTGCTTTTCTGTATTTGGCTGTTGAATGCACATGCAGTCCCAAAAGCTCAGTTTGCTGCTCACAGTACTGAGTGCTGCATTCAGAATATAACTGACTGCTCAGTTTCTTTCACCAATCTTGTCAACAGAAATGAAACACATCTCCAATGCAACTGGATAAACATTTTATTTAGAGATATATTGAGACCCAGACTTGAGAAGAAAATCCAATTCTGTTACAGAATGCACCAGGGCTGGCAATAGGTCATTCCAAAATGTTCCTTTTCAGAACTTCTCATACCTTCCACTAAAGAAAATTCTTCTCTGTTGCATATCAAGATGCTAAAAATAAAAATCCACTCCTTTACATCATTAATCAAGGTACTGCACCTTCTCAGTCTCTTGCAAATGTAAAACAAATGGATTCTAACCTATATTCCTTATGGTCTCAAGTATTTCTTTAACAAAAAGTTAGGAACAGATCAGAAGAATGCCATGAATCACAGAATAAAGCATTGGTAGAAACTACTGGTTTATCCTTTCACAGTTCTACCCTTTTTGTGTCTTCTACCTTCCTTCTCTGCTTTTACCCTTTCTGATCTCTGAAGTAAACTGATTTCTGTAGTCTATTGCTAGGTACATGGTGGCACAGAGAACAAAAGCAGGCCTTTGATTTGAAATAGAATTTTCTGGGGTTTGCAGGATTTGTAGATCTACCTGGACATACTCCACTGCGTAATCTCAAATATGCATGTAATATCATATATGCTTTTAAAAATATCAGCACTCCAAATTCTGATTAATGGCCTACAAAAAGAAGATGAGTAGCTAACATTAAAGAATTGATTTGTATATAAAAGCCTGTTAAATACTTTAAGATTCTTCATGGACAACTTTTAAAACCTACAGGAAGGCAACTTCACAGCCGGATGCACACAGCTGACTCATTTCTTTATCTCTCTGTCCAGTTGCAGTCATAAAGGAAAATACAATTGTTCTTATCAGGGTAATATTCTGGCAAGTTTCCTCTAAAGCAAAACAAAGTATTCTATTGCACTTAAGTTGTGACTGTAGAGCACCCTCTTGCATTAGGAATACAGCATTACAGGATGGTGACCAGTAGAAACAGGATGCTTGGTCTCCTTTGGATTCTATTTTTAATGTTGCTACACATCCCCTCACTTCATCTATTAGGAAGCACAGAAGAAAATATTTTAGCAGAAAGAAAAGTACAATGTCCTAAGGAACATCAGGAAGGAGAAAGGAGATAATAACAAAAAGTGAATGGCTATAATCTTCCAGAGGTTTCTGCTAGGGTCTTTTGTATTGAGTTAATAGAATAGCTGCATCACTCCATGAATGCATGAGCCTTAGCTCTAACTGGGGCAGGCCACAATGCTAGTTATATTTCATCACACAGCACATAAGGGCTTTCATATTAGTTATCAAAAGAGAAGTGCCTATTTTATATAACTCAGTACAAAGCTTTGTTGTTTCAATTAACAAACTGTTTTTAACCAGTTTCCAGATTCTTGCTGTCCTTCCTTTGAAAGGACAAATGACACCATTTTGTATTTATACTCCCAGTGTAACTGCAATAATATGCTTCCTCAGAGCTTCACACAGCCACATTACATATCTCCTGGTTTTCTTGATAAAAGTATTTTTTCTCATAGCATTTCTTTTACAACAGGAAACTGTCTCCTCCAAACCCACACTAGTCATCTCACTATCAGCTTTTCTTCAGTGTAGAGTACAGCACATTGCTTCTTAGGTGATCTCCTTGCTACTGTTCTGGGAAGAGGAGGTTGCATAGCAAGGATCTGCTTTGTTGCACGTTTCCCAGAGGAACTCACAGGGCTTTGTGCAATGCCCAGGCAAGCACCAGGCATAGTTAGGCATATTTTATTTATTTATTTATTTTAAATAAGAAAGGAACAATTCACACAAAATGTGGAACCATTTCCACATGACTTCTTCCCCATGACTTCTTCCCTTAAGTTGGGGGGGGGGGGAGAGGTTTTCTCTGAAAACTCATTCACTGTATATCCCAAGCATACAATAAGAAAATGTGTTCTTAAAATTAAATGAAGAGTTAGTATATTAAACCATGTTTTTTAAAAAAGCCCAAATAATATTTTTATCTTCTCCATCATGCATTCCCAGTATGTTCCCCAGCTGAAAATTCATCAAATTTAGCAAGATGAACCCTCATTGGCAGTTTTCTATTCACAAGTCATCCCTTCCTCTTTTAATGCTCTCATCACATTGCTTCCAGTTTCTGCCATCCTTTGGTGAATGTGCCAACTACTACATCACACCCTCTTAGATCTAACTCTTATGTTTGTTAACAGTGCTGCATACCACAAGCCTTGAAAAAAATATAGATCTCATTTAGCTGGATCAGTGGCAGATGTTTTGAGAGTTTATTTAGACAGTTCTACCAGTGACTCCTCTTTTTCCACTACACTAGAAAAAGAGATGAATGCATTTTCCTTCAGCTGACCACACAATTATCTAATGATTTGAAAAAGCAACAAACACTAGGCAACTGGTAGTGAAAAACTGATAATTTTTTTTGATAGCATATACAGTTGGTAAGTATTCTCCAGTTCTTCAGAAGAACTGGGAACCATGCAACAGGAAGTGCTATGTCCTGAAGACCTGGAGATGAAAACCAATTTAAAAAGAAACAAAGTAAACAAACAAAAAAATGAACTACCATAATCCAGTCCTCTGAACATGTTGTGTATCTTTGGAATGCCTTTGGTTCCTCTTCAGTAAGCAGGAGCCTCAGTTCAGCAGAAGAGTTCAAGTTCTTAGTAAAAAATTACTCAATGTATAAATGTTTCCTGGGTATTGACTCAATCATATAGTTAAAATGGGATATGAATGACCCTTCTGGATCAATATTTAGGAAGTACAGATATTCAGCAATTCAGTGTCAAGTCCTTGATGCTTAGAAAATTCAGGCCCACACTCTTCAATTTCATGAAATTTTAATATACGAAAATAACTTTATTTGTCAAGGTCTGCCAAAAATAAACTGCATTCATTTTAAGTTTTCCTTACAAGTGAAGCAACAAAGACAATTATAGTTTATACATTTTTCATAACAAGAAGAAAGGGATTAACATTCTTAATTTTAATTTGGTAGTTTGCAAGTTCTTGGCAATAAAGTTTGCTTTTCTTCCTAGTTTTTCTTTTACAGCAAGGATAAATAAAGCTTTTTCATATATTATAGCAGGCTTGTCCTTTACAACAGATCCACTTTCCAATTCACATAAAAGTGAGCCTTATATCCAGTAACACATAACAAAGCAAAACTTAACAACTCCATTCAGCACATTCAGTTCCCAAAGCAGAGTGACATAAATGATTAACTTCCACAGGCACATGGAATGCTGTAAGGTTTTCTGAGGCAAAAGACCTTTAATGCACAAAAGTCATGCCCATGACTTCAGCTATGAAAAAAGCCTTCTCCTTCTATTGTGGATATTTCATACTTGCCCAAGACTTTTCTTAATGAAATACCCCACTAATTTCTGTGGTCTCTGCTGATACTCCACCAGTACATCATGTGAGCTACTAATCTGATCCCCTTCAAGCCGATTCAGAAGAGTGACACACACTACAGCAGCTAGAAATGAAAAGACAGCATTGGTTAGGAATGATATTCTGGCACTTTGGCAGTCCAAAAGCAAAAACATTTAAACAAACAGCTAGAAGGTTAGAAATATGACAGAAAATACACCCACAAAACCTGTGCATAGTACCATAAGATGCAAAGGGACTAACATGCTGTGGATGATATAAAAAAGTTACAGATAGTTTAAGACAAGTGATCACTACAGTAACAAAGCAAAAGCTCTCAGGCATCTGCAGATACTTATTGCTACATCATGATTCTCATGCTTTTCTGGATAGGAATTGTATTTCACAAGTACCCAGGACTTAACTGGTAGGATCTGATCAGACACTATTCTAGCAGATGTAGTGACAGCCCTCCACTATCTACTTTATCCCCACCTCAAATCTCTGTGCTGAAATCCCATCCCTCGGGAACCAGCCGATGAGCTGCTTTGACATTCATGGATGGGGAGTACGGCAAATACATGAGGATCTCAGGGATCATCTCAGGGATATCTGCTGCCTTTCCATAATCTGAGCCCCAAAGGTACAATCTCTTGTTTCACTCAAACTGAGCTCTACCATCACTCTTCTGTACCTCTTCTGTACCACCTCTGACAATTTGCAGAGCACAAGCAGTAATACAGACCTACAAGGTAGAGATGGCAAAAAATAGCACAGGTTGGGCTCTTAATCACTCTCAAGTCATTAAGAACTGTGGGTGTTTGAAGCAACTGTTGGTCTTTTTGCTCATTTTTCTTCATTTCATCCTCTTTAAGGAAGTTTAAGGGAGTTTGAGATACATCTGTGTTTAAATTGCTAAATTCCTTGCCAAGGAAAGTGAGAGACTACAGTTAACACAGGATGTAGAAAGGCACTATATTGCATTATCTGAAATCATTTTTTTTCCTAATCTTTACTGAAAATTAGTTAGCTGGTGTATAAAATTTAAAAAGTTGTTTTATGATTATTCATGATGCTACTAAAAATCTTTAACTGCTTCACAACTAAAGCTGCAAGTTACACAAAATACATCTATTTTCAATTTGATGTGAAAGTGTAGAAAGTAATCATACTTTCATGTGTGAGAATCACCTGATTGATTAAAATAACTAGCTGTTTCCTGTAAGCTTCAAAAACTAACTGAAGAAAATAAATCAATGGTGGAAGCTAATTAGTACTTTAATGATTTATGTGCTTGCCACAGGCTGAAGTAGCAAACAACAGGACTAAACTGTATAAGGCATATGTGACAAATGTTGTATAAATTTTCCATTCATATGACATGAATCAAACTTTCATAGGGACAGAACAATATAACCTTCTGCATGTAAGAAAAACAGTTCTCATGTGGTAACAACTCATTGCAGTTTTTACCAGAAACCCCCTGCAATGCACAAAACTTCCTATGGCTTGAAGAAAGTGACACTAAGTGAGCTTACCTTTGACACCACTGAGATTACACATTGCAGCAAATACGGAAGACTCCATCTCTATGTTTCTGACACCAGAATCATAAGCTTCCTTCAAATACTGCAGTTTCTCTTCTTCATTATATAAGCAGATTGCACCATCCAATCTGCCCTGTCCTATAAAGTCATTTTGCAGAAATTTTCAGTGAAGTCACAGAACAAATTCAGTTTCTAAACCACCCAATTCTTGAAGTTTCCCCTATACATTGTCCAGCTTTTACTACTGCTTTTTATTTTCATGCACAAGACAAATAGGGAAAAGTGTTTCTTAGCTATTGCTAGAGCTTTTACAAATTACTTGTATTTTTATAATGTGAATCAAAATAATCTAATTGGTCTTCTCCAGCTTAAATTCTCAAATTCATAAACAGGAAAATGTAAGTAATAGTTTCCCACACATGGGGCATGTGTCAAAATTCAACAACAAACTTTAAGCTGCATGGAAGTTCTCCATTTTTTTCCTATGTTTAACCACTGTCTAGAAAAACTACCAGGCTTGAAAATGCCTTCCAGATGCTACCTTAAAAGGATGAACACTTTATTACTTACAGACTCTCCAAGGCAAAAGATGAAGAGTCTCTTAAGCTAACTAGGTAATACTATTACCATTTTGGAGAAAATTAGTTTATTCTAATTATTCAAGACTAACACCTACAGGTAAAACGGCAGCAGGTTATGTGCAGTGACGTTAAATTACACAGTGTTTTACTCAGTATCTTTTTGTTTGTTGGAGATGTACTTGAACCTGTTCTCAGTTTTTACTGTATTGCAAACAATCCTGACAGCTCACAACTGTAATTGGTGACTGAGGAGAGACACCAACTGACAGTGCCTGCTTCTGACCAAGCTTGAGCACTGTTATAAAGACCACTTTTTCCCCTCTGCATTGCACAGATTGTGACCCATCCAGTAACAGCTACAGAAAGCAGTACCATGTGCCACCTACACTGTTCTTGCAAGAAAATGTGAATAGACTTGGGAGATGACAAAAGAATCTAAAGTAAGCCTTGGAGGTTTGGCTCTCCTACCAAGAAGCAGCACTGAAACAACATATGTGCATAGGAAACAAGTTCCCACACTTCCTTTAGAGAAGATTTACTTTAGATACCTGACCAGTTAAAAAAGTAACAACAACGTAACATCCACAAATAATTCTCACTCCTCTAATCCTCTAGGATGCCTCAGTAAGTCACAGCAATTTTGTGACAAACACAACTAACTGACAAGTACATGAAAAGTGTATAATAGATCACATGTATTTCAGAGGATCTATTAGATCTGGTAGTAAAATAAACCCCCACAAAATAAAGCATTCAATAAAGCAAACATCTAAGCACAATGCTTGACTTTACCCATAAGAAAAATAAGTTAATTATGGTTGACAAGACAACTCAAAACAGGGAATGGATTCTGTTCAGTGAACTGGAACTTTAATGTTAAAATATTCTCTCTACAACTACCTGAAAGGAGACTGTAGCACAGTGGGGGTCAGTCTTTTCTCCCGGGTTAGAAGTGAGAGGACAAGAGGAAATGCCCTCAAGTTGCACTAGGGGAGGTTTAGATTGGATATTAGGAAACGTTTCCTCACTGAAATAGTTGCTAAGGATTGGAACAGGTTACCCAGGGAAGTGGTGAAGTCACCACCCCTGGAGGTGTTTAAAAAGCATATAGAAGTGGTGCTTAGAGACATGGTTTAGTGGCATGGTGGTGATATGTTGACAGTTGGACTTGACAATCTTGGAGGTCTCTTCCAACCTTAATAGTTCTGTGATTCTGTGATTCTGTGCTGTGTGATATTATTCATCTGCTGCTGCTTACCAATATACCCCTCTTAGTCTGTCACCAGCCTTACCTTCATAAAAGTCCAAAGTGCACATAGTGTTTCCAATGACTGTATTGAATTGGTTGATTTCTTTACTGCACTGCATCAGTTCCTTAGCTAGCTGTTCATCAAGGTTTGTACTGCGAATTACAGTCTTTCCCAGAACAACCTGTTCAAACTGAGGTTTGAAGGTGGCATCTACAGACTGCCTCGTTATAACCACTGAGCCTGGCTCCAGACCTGCAGTAAAAAGAAATAGCTGTAACTTCACAATGGAGTTACTGCTTTGCTTCCACACACATAAAACATACATCCAGACCCAATTTTACACGTAGCAATTTTGCCCCCGAATTCACCAGAAGAATTCTTTTGTGCATGCCTACCTGCTTTAGTTTATTATTACAAATGATTTCTGAAAGAACAAAATTTTCCCTTTTTCACTACATATTCTTTCTCATCTCATACTTTTCATACAGGACAGGAATGTCCTTCTCATGTTGTTTGACCTCTGAAGTGCATTTTCTCTATTCATATATTTTTCTTTCAAAAATACAGAAGCCAAATGGTTCATCTCCTGAGAAAAACCATTCTGAGCATCAATTGATTGGAGAGAGATGCTCTATTCTCTTACAAAGATGCTTTGGTTTGAAGAAAAAAAAAACAGGAAAGAAATCAAGAGGGGAAATACCTATTCCACCAGAGGTCCCAATGCGAATAATGGTTATGTTGGAACACTTGGCATGATACAACAGTTTGATCAGCTCATGCAACATGATTGAAATAGATGGAATGCCCATACCATGCTGAAATGAAAGCAGAAATTCATATTCAACAGTCACATAGACAATGCAAAATATATACAGAAGCAAGAGCTGGATAACATCTCCTTCCTGATATTTTTTTATGAATGTCATCTAACTCACTCCTACACAATCTTTACCCTATTGGCCTACTGAAAGGCTACTGCAGGTAAACAGAAAGACTCCCACTGGCTTTGGCAGACTACAGATGAAGTACAATATTTCTAAAAATATTGTATTATATTTACATTCTCAAAAGTATAAGCAGTGTCCTTTCCTAAGAGTTGACAAATGCACTTCATCACAGAATTTTTCCTAAACATAGGAAAAACTCCACTCTGGCTTTTTACTAACCTAAAGTGCAGGTGAATACCTAAACTAATTTTTTTCCAAACACAGACACTGTGGTTTAGACACAAAGTTCAGCAAATGTAAGTCCACCTTAACTTGCACAACAATGTGGTAATTACAACTCAAAAGAAAGGGTGCAGAATGATACTACAGTTATGTAATTGCAGCTGAAGTGTGTAATCATATCTACAAATTAAAGGTATGGAGTTTTAAAATGCCTACATGAGTTGGCAGCACAAGTCCCATGGTATGTTACTCTTGAGCTATGTCGGCACATTTGACAATGCCACTGCAGATCCTTAACTCTGGACATGATACAGCCATGTATCCACATGCATCAAGTGACATTTTTCCCCCTTTCTATACAGGATACAGAACAGGGACAAAGCAACAGCAAGTCTGCTCAGAAAATGTATAAGGCCATTCCTGCAACACCTCAGTGGTATGCTGAGGGAAAAGGTGGCAAGAAAGGAATGAAGTTCTCAGAGATTTGCCCTCTTACAAGAAAGGGCTAAAAAGGATTTCTTATCAGCATGGCTGATACAAACTTCAAAACTTGTCTTTGTCTATTTAAAATAGTGTTTCAAAGAAATGTGCAGTCATATTTTCTACTTTGAACAACATCATTGAACTGTGACTCGTAGCTGATTAAGTTAGGTACTTACACTGACTGACAAAACAGGTCCCACTTTGTACATGGCGTAGCGGTCAGTTCCTGCACAGATGTTAGGATAGTCACAACCAGGGCTCCCAAGCCCCAGTTCTTCAGCTATGTATGCAATGAAAGCTTTCATCCTTGAAGGACTTCCTCCAACACATACAAACTGGGATGGACAGCATTTAACAAAACAAAATCAATTGCATGATTTAGTATATCAAAGAATGATCAACATGAGAATGCAAACACCTTCAGCTAACACTAGGGACTCCAGCATTTGCCTTTTTGCTGGATGAAAAGAGACAGTCAGAAGCAATTATCCCAAATTTTGCTTGACATTGAAAGTGACAAGAACACACAAAATCTTATCCCCTTTCCATTCCTTCCTTATGTGGTCATATGCTGACACATTGTCTCATTTTGAAGACTGCTGCACTTCATCTTCTGCAGAAAAGCTTAGGCTGGCTGAATGAAATGAAGTGTCCTACCTTTACATCTCCAAATAATGCTGGAAAATCATGGGTGCCAGTCCCAAGAGCAAAATGGTACAGGATGTCTTCTTTCATTTTCTCCAGGTGAGGGTTGCAGAGATGGATAAAATTCTCTCTGCCAGGAAAACAACATTGTGAAACATACAGAGTATACACAAAACCCTATCTTGAACAGATGCTAATTTACCTTATTTTGGCTCCTCAAGCATTACATTAAGGAAATCCTAAATTTCATGACCACTTTATGTCTCATAATAAATCACATATCATATTTAACATTCCATTCACTGAATAGCATAAAATTGCTGAAGAAAAGCTCAGATAATAGGATGCATTTGCAACTGTGCAAACTTTATCTTAAACAATATTAAATCTATGAACCAGGGTAGGTCTTTATGGTGAGTTGAACAATGGGAGCAGGACCACAGAACATTCAGCAGACCACCTTACTGCATAGACTACACAGACAATCTAAAGGGAAGCTGAAAAGCAAACCTGACCTCTGTGTTTTAACTAACCTTTCTAGCCAGAGAATAGTGGGAATATTTGAGCTTCATAGACAAGGCCAGAGAGGACTTCTGGCAGTTTGGCTTACTGTAACTCTGTCTCAGCCATTCAGGAGGAAAAACCTCTAGAGCATGAAACTGGTGATAAAAGCACAGAGTATCTGGAATAGGTAAGGAAAGAGGAAAATGAAAATCTGAAGCAAAGAGAAACCATGGCAGAATAAAAAAAAAAAAAAAGCAGGAAAAAGGGAAAGAGAGGAAGAGGTAAAAAGAATTCATCTTCTTTTAAGTTGCTTAAGTGACATAGCTTAAAAAAAAAAAGTCTCTTTGAAGAACCAGGAAATGACAAGGTAAGGAAGGAAAACTAAACAACTTAACATGTGGGATTGCCTTCATGGAAAATTTGGTAGTGGACTAGCTAAGCTAGCTGAATGATTCATAAAACCTCTGCCTCTGTGTTTGATGTTTGAAGTTCAATTGAAACAGGTAGGAAAGGCTAGTCAGTTATCACAAGCTTAAGCAAAACACTGGCCAATACTTCAAAGAAGTTGCTGAGGGATGAAATCAAGAAATAAATATCTTCCAGACACAAGAAGATGACAACAGCTTAATGAAGGCTCACAGCATGGCTCAGCAAATTCAAACTGCTTTGTCAGAGGAGACAAACAGAACAGTTTGCCTGGAGTTTATGCAAAAACTTGTTAATACTTTGCAGGAAGAACTCTGAAGACTAAACATAGATGTTTAGTGCTGTTTTAGATGGCTTAGGTTATCATGTCTGTCTTCTAATGCCTTTTCAGAAAAGCAATATTTTTCTGCAGGTCCTATGTCTTATGTGTCAAACCCATCACCTTAAGAAGCCTAAAGTGGTCTACACACCCATAGTGAGGTCACTGAACTGGTCCTCAGAAAGCAAAGAAAACAGTTACAACCCCAACATTTTAACAATTGCTTCTGTTCTTGAATTTCTCTCTCCACCATCAACTATCCAACAGCTGATGCACAACCAAAGAAAGAGGTATCATCCCAATCCAGCCCCTTTGTCCCTGTCCACAGAGAAGCAGGTGGTTTATTTGCCCCTTCAGTAGTAACTCATTTCCACCTCTCACATGCCCCATTTGCCTCTCTTCATACAAATCCCACCTGAGGTGGAACAAAAGGCTTTGGCTGCTTTTGTTCTTCACTCCAAGAGACACGTCTGGCTCCTGGAGAAATAAAGAGCAGATTTATGGCTCTTCAGAAAGGCACAGATAGCCCAGGAGTTTGCCAGCTCACATGAGCAAAATCTGCACGCTGCCTCCTCTGAATTACTTCTGTTTGGTTTTGTGGGACTCTTTACCTGTATTTAGTGGATCAGCCCCTAATGCAGGCCAAATAGCTGGCTCTGCTGATCTTTATTGGAATGGCTTTTACACACAAATAGGACATTATTCAAAATCACTTTACCATCTGTTCTTAGGAAAGTAAAAAATATTTCCTCTATTATGAGAATAACCAGCAATAAAAGCTTCTTTCCAGGAAATAATCTGGGAAAAGGTGAGGCTCCTGTCAAAACACAGGGAAATTCAGGTAGTATGTGCCAACATCACTGTCCTCATATAGCCTAGATACAGCTTCCTTCCTCAGCAGTGTCTATAGTTCACCTTTCTCATAGCCTACCAGCAACACTCTTCAACCCACCACCTCTCTGCAGCTAGGGGCTATTACTAACTTGTACTGGTTATCTGCTCATCCAGATCTAATTGCAGACTTGGACCCTGGGGTAAAATGGGCAATAAAAGTAAGCATATTTTATGTGTACCTAGGATCAATGCCATGGCTTTACAGTAGAGGCAAAGTTTGCCTGATAAAAATCTTTGGCCTGTAACTCTAAGGAGCAGATATATATTCCCCCCCTTCACTATTGTGAAGCACCTGTCACTTCTGGGGGTTTAAACAAAACATGAATATATGAGGACTAAACATGCATATATGGTTTTACTAAAATAAGCTTAACAAAAGGATTAGAGAAACAGATTGAAATGTTTGTTTAAACAACTCTAGAAGCAGGTAGGTGTGGCCATATGCAGCCATCAAAGTCAACATTTCAACAGCTCACTGGATTAAAAATAAATCAACATCAACATCACCTATGCTTGGAAAAATCTACTGTTGTGATAAATGAAAATGGCTAGCCAGCAAAGCCCTCTGTGTAGGTGTGGTTAAAGCAGATAAAGTCTCCATTTGTCAAAAAAAATCTCTACTTGATGTTATCATCAGTATTTGTATCATAAACTTTATCTTACACTAAATGAGTGTGTGACGAGCATAGGGAGAAAGGTAAGTGTAAATCTGGACAAGATAATTCATTTATGAATCTTACTTTGAAGACTGTTCATGATCTGTTTTCTTCTCATTTGAGACACCAGGAGCCATGTATGCTTCTATCTAGAATTATATTAAAAAAAAAAATAGACATAAGTGCATCAGAATAGTCCCATCTGTAAGCTAGCATCATTAACATTGAGATGAACCTTCCAGATAGATGATACTATCTTGAATGTTAAACCTCAAAAATAATCCAGCTGCCCTACAGCTTTTGTAACTGTTGCAAAATGAGCATCTCCAATTTTTTCTGGCCAAGCATCACCACTGAAGCCTAAACTGATCCCTTGCTAATATAACCCCCATCTCACCACTAACTCTTATCTGTGGTATAAGCAACAACTGGCTCATGGACCACAAAAAGATAAGCCTCATAGCTAGCTAACTACTCTTTATTCTACACCTCCCACAGTGACAGTGACTGCTGAACTAGCTTTAGCCCTCTTTCACCTGCAGCTCCAGAAGGTCTCCAAAGCTCATCTCTTAACTGTCATATTCCTGAAACTTGAGTCCAGGAAGCATCTTACTCATAATATCCTCTTCATTAAACTCCTCCTACTGACCTCAAGAGCATTTCTATCTGCCTTAGTTTAAGGACAAGGAAGACTAAATCAAAATGTGACTCTAAAAGGTCACAGCACTCCAGTTTACCATCCATCTTGAATATCTTTTTTCCATTACCCTAATCTATACAAAAAAAATAATGTGTCCTTTCAACAGTCTTCTTTACATTTAAATAGGCAAACATATCACTGAAACTTTGGTCCTTATACAATGGTAGAATTATTATTATAAAATGATTCATATGTTATTGTTTTCAGAAGTGACTAAGACCACGTTTCAAAGTTGGTACTTTCTAGCAATGCCCTTAGAGGAAGTATTGACTCACAAAGTTTTGCTCTACCCTCCCCCACAGAGTGCCTGTAAGCACAAAGATTGTAATAGAGACAGGTTTGTAATCCTTAAAACCCCCAGGATTACACTACAAGGAAATAGAAAGAAACCAATCTTGCACCAGAATTACATAATATGTGAATTTTGAAAGAATTGAAGAACTAAATGAAATAAAACTGAAACCTGCCTGTTAAAAGCCTCTAAATAATGGAAATTTGTAAGTTTAGATTAGTTTTCTACATTTAAAATATTAACCTTTATTAAACAGACCTAAACTTCACATGCATTACATCTACTAACTGTATATCAGAATCTATGCTCAGGAAGATAAAGTATGAAAGTCACATTTAGAATCAAGTACTCATCCTTATGGTTGTGCACTTACTCAGTTATCAGAGTATTGCTATTATATCATATGTACTTTATGGGAAAAATGTGTAAGTTGTCCCAACCAAGAAAACTACAGTGCTGTGAGTCCTAATAAAAAAGAGTTGAAAGACAGGAAGAAACAAGCAAGTGATTTTTATGTATCTAGATGACAAATGACTGTAAATAAACCAAGGGCATGAATTCGGCTGCTGTTCACGGTATTAGGCAACCACGTGATTTTTAACATTGTTCTTTGTTCCGTGAGCCCCTAAGTAAGGATGTACTTCAAAAAACTGAGAACAAAGTTCTGATAGTCCAAAGGTCCACAATACCCTCTCCAACAGCATCCAACCGGCGATGCCTTGGCAGGAACAGAAGGAAGGAGCAAGCAGAAAGCTCTTTACCCATGGCTGACCCTTCCAGCAATCAGGTAGGAGCTGACAGGCAGCCAGTTTATATAAAGCCACAAAATTCTCACACTGTCCAAAGAAATGCGAATTTTTATAGTTATGTCAGAAGTTTCCTCAGTCTTTCTCAGCCAAAGTTAAAACTGATGTTTCAGAATAACGTGCTCCCAGCAGGACTCAGCTCACAAAAGGGCACAGCTCGCTTTAACGTGCGTGCAAATCCTCTGACAGATGTTTTAAAACCATGCAGAATGCATTAGCACTACTAGCTCTCAATATTTGTTTTTAATTTCCCCCTCCCTTTTCTTCTTTCTTTTGGCTTTCCTTTGTTTCGTTTTTTTTTGTTGTTGTTGTTTGGTTTTGGTTTTGTTTTTTTTTTTTTAGGAAAACCTCATTTAGTATATTTAAGGAAAAGCTCCAGCTTGGTGTTGATCCATCATTACGAAAACTGAAGTCACTGCAGAATTGGTTTTTATACTGTGGTTTCTCTCTCGAGGCCGCACGAACAATTGCAGCTCACTCAGGACGCACATCACTTCCACACGACTTCCTCGCTCCGCCGACGGAGAAGCCAGCAGACAGCTGCCGCCAGTCTCGGCTGGGAAACGAAAGCCCTACCGCAATTCCCATCCTACCACAGCGCCGAGCCCGCAGCCCTTTCTGCAGCCCACGAAAGGTGCTCCCCCGTTTCCCCCCCCGCCGGCACCCCACTATGTTTGCGCCGCTTCCCCTCCCGCAGAGGCTTCCTCGTCTGGCGACCGAAAGTGCAGCTACCGGGAGGCGCTGCGGGCACCTGCCGCCCGCCCGGCGGCCAAGAGGACTGCCGGCAAGCTATAAGGTGTACCCTCGCTTGCGCCTCGGGTGCAGCGGCGGCGGCCAGTGGGGCTCGGCTCTCACCTGGAACGGCGCAAACCGCCGCTGGGAACAGAACACGATCTCTCACTGCTGCCGGATAGGCTACGGGACGCGCCCGCCGAGCCTCCTCCCGGAGACCGCGGGCGGACACCGCCCCGCCCCGGGTCCGCGGCACTGGGCGCGGTTAACTCCCTGCGCGCCAGCGGCTCGGTCACCCCGAGTGGGAACGCAGCCGCCAGGTTACGCTGCCGCCGGGAGAGCGGCGAGGGTCGGGGGTGCCCGCGGCGGAGTGGCTGCAGTGGAACCGGCTGTTTAGCTATGCGGTAGATGGCGGGGGGCTGCGGGCAGCGGCAGGGATCGAGTCGCGGGGCGGGAGGGCAGCGAGAGCAGAGCGCCTGGTCTCTGGAGTCTCCGTCTCTGGAGACATTCCAAAGCAGCCTGGACGCCATCCTGTGCAACCTGCTCTAGGTGAACCTGCTCTGACAGAGAGGTTGGACTAGATGGTCTCCAGAGGTTCCTTCCAACCCGTAAAATTCTGTGATTCACAGTATCACAGAATCACAGTATGTTAGGAGTTGGAAGGGACCTCGAAAGATCATGTAGTCCAACCCCCCTGCCACAGCAGGATTCTCTAAGACTAGGTCACAACAAAGCCTCCCTGACTGGGAATTGATTCTGTGGTGTGCTGTGAGCGCGGGTCACCTGCCGCGCCTCCGGAGAGCTACCGCCAGGCTACCAGGTTTTAGCGTGAGCTTATAATAATGTATAAATATATAAGCACATGTTGACAGCCAGAGGATTGCAGAGTCCGGTTAGGTTGTATGGACATTGGTACCGATACCAGTCTAGGTAAACATGTATTCATACAGACTGTCTTTAAGTGCACTTCTCTTACTAGTGCTTTGGTGTGGCAAAAAAGGTGGTGAGAAAAGGGCATAGGTGATGTCTGCTAAATTTAGAATAGAATAGAATAGAATAGAATAGAATAGAATAGAATAGAATAGAATAGAATAGAAAGTTGGAAGGGACCTCCGTTAATCATCCAGTCTAACTGCCTGACCAATTCAGGGCTGACCAAAAGTTAAAGCATATTTTTAACGGTACTGTCCAAATGCCTCTTGAACACAGACAGGCTTGTGGCATCAACCACCTCTTTAAGAAGTCTGTTCCACTGTTTGACCACCCTCTTCATAAAGAAATGCTTCCTAATGTCCAGTCTAAACCACCCTCAGCTCTGAACCCTTCCCACATGTCCTACCACTGGATACCAAGGAGAAGAGCTCAGCAACTCCCTCTCTGCTTCCTCTCCTCAGAAAGCTGTAGAGACAAACGAGGCCACCCCGAGCCTCCTTTTCTCACCTTTTTTCAGATTGAAATAACACTGGCTAGCTTCCAGTCAGCAGGAACCTCGCCAGACTTCAATGACCTTTGGTAGGTGATTTAGAGAGGTCCTACCATAACATTTGCTAGCTCCTTTAGTACTCTAGGTTGAAGCCCATCAGGCCCCATGGACTTCTGAACGTTCCACTCATATAGTTGGTCCCTTACAATTTCAGTTTCCACAAATGGAAAGTCACTGATCCACGCTTGTGGTCCTTCAACTCAGGCATTCTCTTTTTAAAATAGTCACTTATTCAGTATACATGGATGCAACTGCACTTTGGTTTTATCTTTGGGCTTGCAAAGCAATCAGTATTCAAAAAAAAAAAAAAGAGAAATTAACTCACTTTTCTTTTTACTTCAAGGCTTTCAGGTCAGAGGTGGAGCACAGTACAACTAAATAAACGTTTCAGCATTAAAACAACAAGGTTAGCTTTTGTAAGTAAGCACTCAGCTTTTTGACTTTGGCATCTCTCTGAAAAACAAACATTGAAACCCCTTCCAGACCCCAGAAGCTTCCACTGCTTTTACATGGAACTGCTGATGACTTTGAAAACTGCCAATTGCATGACTGCATTGACTCAGAAGTAAATAAAACAACATAATTGCTGGGGTAAGGTGAACTTAAGCAACACAATTTTTTGTCCTTGGATTCAGTTGGAGTTTTTTGATTTGTTTCACTACTTTGAACCAGCAAGTTATGTTTCTGCTGCAGCTCTCCATTATTCTGAATGCACAAACACAATTCCAGGGTTCTCCACCTGCTCTTATAAAGAGAATTCCTAAACTGTTAATATTCTAACTCATGGTATTCCAACTGTGATCCATGAAGACTCAGTTAGCCAATAGTGCATATCAAACCTCTCCTTGGCTTGACTAAGGAAAGCTGAGTATACATTAATGGCACATTAGCAAACTTGTAAGAATTTGAGGAATGTCATGTGGATGTTACCTAATGGTGACCAGCATAAAAGGAGACAACTTTTACAATAGGATATGGTGTACACTTTTAAAATATCTGGAAATCAGCACTATAAACACTTCTGAGAACACAGCTACAGTAAAGCAAAATAACAGTGCAGAGTGACCAAGTTAGGATCTCAGTTGTCTTCTGTCTCTGCCTCTATCAACTGCCTAAAAAAATGGCTATTGGACAAGAACTCCAATACTGAGGAAAAAGGGTTCAAACATGAAGAAGATTTAGACATCAAACAACTCAAAGTAATAAAGTTATTTTAGGAAGCTTTGCACAGATCTTAACAAGGAGACTGTAATATAGAAAAAATTTGATTAGAATTCTTGTCTACAGGTCAGCAGTATTGCAGCCACAGAGGAATTTTTACTTTATGAAATAGCTTTTGGGGCTTTGGCACAACAAGCACCTTCAAGTCTATGTGAACAGGTGATCTATAAACTTGTAAATACTTTTAAATAACCATGCTACTTGTTTTGGGTTGCTTGTGGGGGTTTTTTTGTTAGCTTGTTTTGTCATAACATTTCTGTACTTCATAGCTTTCAGAAGACTTTCTACAAAAAAAAAAAAAAAAAAAAGAAAAGAAAAAGAGATTGAAATATATGCTTAACAACAAAAAAACCTCTTACTCAGCTGATGAGCACTAGAAAGAACACTTGGCTGCCTTACCTTTAAGCAACTTAACTCTAGAGAGCTTCACTATCATCTCATCTTTCTTTTATGTTTTGGCCAGTAAAGCATGCAACTGCAAATAGCATTTGCAAAAGAATTTTTTTCCATGGTAATAAGAGTCAGAAGATCTAAGTGAGACTGAAAAGTAGGACTGTTGCTGGTAGTTATACCTTTAAAGTATGTTACAAAGGCTGTCACACAAATTATTTTGCTGTTGCAGTTTACCATTAGTGGGCAGAATAAACACTGCCCTCTGTTACACTTTTTACAGACACTAAAAATGATAACCTTATCCAAAGAGTCCATCAAATAAAGATAGCTGAAGTCCCAGATAAGACATAATTTTGAAATGGTGCTTATTTTGTTGGAGAACATCATGCAGCTACTGGTGATTACTGCATTAGGTATAAAATATTATTGTTGGAATCCTAAGGGTATCAACAATTTGCCTGCTACACAGAAGCTTCTTCTTTAGTGCATCTTTGGAACAACAGGTGACAGTTTTTCTACTGGTCAGGTTATATTACTGTGAGTTCCAGCCCTGCCCACACTAGCTAGAAAAGTAGATTTCATCAGAACCTCTGCTTCCACAGCAAAATTAATGGTTTCAGTGCATCTAAGCATAATCCAAAATATGACTTGTAAATCAAACCAGATATAAGGTAGGAATTTCCCCCTCCCCTTAAGATGCAGCTTGATGGAAGATGTTTATATTTTGAAAACTTTGCTGACTACACTGTAAATGTACACTTCAGTATTTTCATACATTTTATTATTTGAATTTTGTAAATACAGCTTAAGACTGTTGAATTGTTGGTTAGAATTAACAGCAAATTGTTACCATTTTCTTAAAGAAAGTAATGCGCTGACGTTCTATACAGTGAAAACTTCCACATGCTGGGAGAGTGAACAGAAAACATTTGGTTTAGAAGATGTTTAAAGATATTTCTGTGTCTCTAAATGCAAAATCAACAGTGCTAGTGACTTAGCTTCAATTCGGTGCAAGAAAAAACCCAGAAATGTCTCTTTCAAAGACAACAAACAATCATTTAGCCTGTGTTCCTTTTCATCTGAGGATACTTACTTGATACTGATGCTCCAATAGGCTTTAAGTACCAATTAGTGTCATTTTTGCCTAATATCCCACCATCTGGGGTATGAATTTCCCTCTTTAATTACCAACACACTAGATAATGTAGAGTAAGGCTATATTCTATACTTCAGCTAGCAGAAAATCATTTGGAGCAGCAGAGAAATCACTGCCTGTAGTGGCATTTATGAGCCTACAGTGCTCCCTGGTGGAATACATTAGTATATGCATATTTTAACTCCGGTAAAATGTGAAATTGCTTTGTAAATATTCCTTCTTATTTAACTTTTAAAACACCAGAAAAACATGCCCTTCAGAAATTATAAAGAGGATAATAATTATTGATGAAGACTTGCAAAGAGTGGAAACAAGAATGTTTTACTGTGCATGTTCTAAGTTTAAATTAGCATTAAATAAGCACCCTTTTGCCCCACATGGCCCCCCAGGACTCAAACACAAGCCCAGCTGGACCCCAGCCATGTCTCTCTGTACATCAGGACCATCATCCTCACCACAGACACTGATGGGGCACCAGCACCTGCCTCCTTAAGCTGGTTTCTTCCTGCAAGACTATGGAGCCACCCTTGTGCCACCCTCACAGCTCCCCAGCACTGGTGCCACCATCGCAGAGTGGTATTTGGTTTCTGCACCCATCCTTGGCAGGCCCCTCCCTTCCAGATTACAGGGTTAAATGGTTGATTTATGCTGTTCATAAACCCTAAGTACAATTTTACTCTTAGTTACAACACAGGATATCAGAAGTCTCCATTTTGCTTTTTACTACATGTGATAATGGGGTGTTGCCAACATACCTGTTTCAGGCTCTCCAGCTTGCTTTGTCTCAGTTCTTCATATTTGCATTTCCAAAGGAATAATTCATTTTCTGTCTTTTCAATTTCCTTTTCCAAAAATACATTCATTCTGAAAAAGCATTTTAAAAGTCAGCATTACAGCTTTTTGAAGTTGACAGTAGATAAATTACTTTGAATTTACTTTTCATAAGGTTGTTTTTGTTGAGGCTCTCATTGTTCCCATGGCAGGGGAGTTGGAACTAGATGATCTTTAAAGCCTCTTTCAACCCAAAACCATTCTATGAGATAAGCCATAGTGCCTAGATGAGGATTTTGGCATGTGATTTTACATTGTAAACAATGTAAAGACTGAAGTTCTTTGAAAGTCAAAACATAAATCTTCAGCTCTTTCTTATTTTTTTTTTAAGTAGAGTTCCTTTCTTTTTATATTTGTGAAGCCTGATCCATGTCTTAAGGGTATGTTGGCATTACTGAAAATAGCTCTAAACAGAATGTAAGAAGCATGGGTCCTCAGGTGCTCTCAAGGTGAAGCAGCAGATCATCTTATGGAGAGATTAGTCAGGTAAGTAGGAGCAAGACCAAACACTGGATCTGCATGAGCTTTCTTGACTCTCAAAGGCAGACAGCTGCACTTTGGGAGTACTGCAAGTAAACCAGAGAACTCTGCTGAGAAGTTCTGTGCTTTATGAGTAAGATCATACTTACTGCCAAGGTAACCTTTGGCCTTGGGGTTCAAGCTGTCTGTGATCCAAGCTTGATTTTGATGCAGCACAGCTGTGTGTCCTTGGCTCAAGTTTACTGAGAAAATTGCTAAGTTGTGAGGAAGAAGCTGTGAGAAAGTACTAAAGCTAGAGACATGCCAACTAAGTAAAGTAAAAATGCAAACAGGGGTGAGATTGTTGAGATAGTCATTATAGCAGATCCAGGATCCAGAAGCCAAAATACTGACATGAGTAAGTGTAAAACCTAAGAACAGCTTGGAATGTGAAGATAGAAACTCAGCAAAATCAGCCCATTCCACTAAGCAGCAGAGACCAACCTTTCCTGAGCTGGCACATGACAGCCTGCCCACCAAAAACTCACAGAGTGTCTCAAGAGAGTGGTGGCTGTGGTGGTAATATGATTGTTAGCTATTTGCTGTGTGCATTATCAAAAAAAAGAGTAGCTGCATACTTTTATGTTGCATATATCCTGCTTACAGAACATTTGGGAAATGCTGCCCAATGTGACCTAGAGAGGGAGTTGTTACACCAGCGTCTGCTGTTGTGTGGAAATCACTGCTCTGTGACCATTTGCTGCCTGAGGTTGACACTGCCGTGTGTTGCACGGTATAAACATACTCCAATTCTTACCACGTACCAGTAAATTTATTACCATAGTCAGTATATACCTAGGCATAAATGGCATAGTCTGTCTCTCTGAAGTACAGTTACAAATTGGCTAGAGAAGCATGTGAACAAACAAATCAAAACCAGGAGATCCAAACAGCATTTATTAAATTCTTTCCTAAGAAGTGATTAAAAATAAGAGTAGAAAAATTACCCCCTTTCTAAAAGTAAAGTTTTATATATGCATGTATCTAGACAGTGTTAGCTCTTGAGAAAGGAAGCACCTAAATATTTCAGACAGAGGAAAATGGATATGTGAGGCATCAGCCTCTGAACTCACATACACAAATATCCTAACAAGCTGAAAAATTTAGGCATTCTGGGATTTTTGCTTCCAGAGAAATACCTAGATTTCTTTTATTGAGATAGAATATATTTCTGGTCATCTGGTTCAATGTAATTAAAAAAAAATAGTGTATGTTTTCTACAGCCATCTAATTCATTTAACAGCACACAGTAGATACTAGTTAGGATTTTTCTAATTAACTTCATCTGATTTTGAAGTTATAGTCACACAGTGCCTGAAGTCTCCTACTGCAGCCATCATACATCACACACTTTTCCTGGAAAGCCTTTTTGGTGTGATGTTCAATATTGATCATCTATATGAAACATCAAGGAATTCCTACCAACTCACATGCTAGCATATAGTGTGTAATCAACATATGACTTCTTTTAGGCCACCAAAATGCATATTTAGTATTCACCCAAAGTAAATTTGATATTCTACAATGAGTGTACACTGTGTGTTATTTTCTCTCTGTTATCTGCTTTTGACAAAGACCTTACTACAAGTGATGAGGTTAACATAATTTTGTAGCTGTATTCATGTAGTTTTCATTCAAAAGCAGCTTTAGTTGGACTTAGTTAGACAGTTGGACTCTTTCAAAGTCTGCTGGTAGAGTATATTAAAATCTCTTATTCTGCACAAAGCACTCCAATAACTGAGCATAACATACATTTGATACCACTGTATTGACACCAAATTCCTAGTATGCATAATTTTTTTAATTAACTGTATATTCTTGAACTGTTCCATAAGGAGCAACTCTTGTCTAAATGACAGACAAGCCAAGGAAAACAGTAAACACATTATGCTAAATATTCTCTCTAAATATTATGAAAGCCTTGTAAAGGCAGGCAAAAAACCTTAGAAATGAGAACATATGAGTTATATAAATGTAAATATCACCATATCTATTTTAGAAAGTGTCTTAAACCCCTTTATTTTTAATAGAGATTTCTCCAAGTCGGATATGTTTTGCACTTACTCTCTTTCTTTCTGTAAGATTTTCTGCATCTCAGCCAAATGCAAATGCAAGACTGAAACTTGTATAAAATCATTCTCTGTTGTCTTAGCTGTTCTGTCCAACCTTCTATTAGGTTCCTCCAAATAGATGCTGGGAACTCCATTGAGAAAAGTGTCAAGATGCTTTGGAGTGAATTTTTTGTTGTGATTGCTTTGGCCTCTGGTTACCTCTACATCCTGAGAAAACAAAAATATGACATTCAAGAAAAACATAAATTAAGAGAAAAGTCTAACATCATTTCTTCAGGTCCTACCAAGGCTTTCACAGAATCACAGAATATTAGGAGTTGGAAGGGACCTCGAAAGATCATCTAGTCCAAACCCCCTGCCGCAGCAGGATTCCCTAGACCAGCTCACACAGAAGCGCGTCCAGACGGGTTTTGAATACCTCCATAGAAGGAGACTCCACAGCCTCTCTGGGCAGTCTGTGCCAGTGCTCTGGCACCTCAACTGGGAAAAAATTTCTACGTGTATTCACACGGAATCTCTTATGCTTCAGCTTACAGCCATTGCCTCTTGTCCTGTCACTGGGCTTCACTGAGAAGAGCCTGACCCCATCCTCCTGACACCCACCCTTCACATATTTAAAAGCATAGATGAGGTCACCCCTTAGCCTCCTCTTCTCCAAGCTAAAGAGACTCATCTCCCTCAGCCTTTCCTCATGAGGAAGATGTTCCAGCCCCTTCATCATCTTTGTGGCTCTGCGCTGGACTCTTTCCAGCAGTTCCCTATCCTTCTTAAACTGAGGGGCCCAGAACTGGACACAATATTCCAGATGTGGCCTCACCAGGGTAGAGTAAAGAGGACGTCCTACATCTACAATGACTACTATTTATCTGACAAACAAGTGTATTTTTCGTGTGGTGCAGTCTATGCTCAGAGAGGTTGTGGAAGCCTCATCCCTGGAAGCTTTTAAGACAAGGCTTGATGGGGCCCTGGGTAACCTGATCTAGTCAATGGTGCCCCTGCCACTCAGGGGGGTTGGAACTAGATGATCTTTGAGGTCCCTTCCAACTCTGACAATTCTATGATTCTATATTATACAAGCCAAGGTGCAGAATGAAAACTGGTAAAATATGAGCAAGCAGTTCCGCTTGGATGAACATTACTGGTTCTCTTGTGGACAGCTAGGAGCTGTATTAAACCATGCCCATACTTGATTGTTTAATTCTGCATAACAGCTTAATTACTCTCCTTACTAACCAAAAAATCCTGTGACTTAGCAGAATCATTAGCCTCACCTCTTCCCACATTTTAGAAATTGCCTCATGGGAGAATTAAGTGATTTTATTTTACAAGCCAAGAACCTACACTGCTTTTCTGGATGTAAAAAAAAAAAACAATATAAAGAAAAAGAAAAGTGCACAAAATTTGGAGAATTCAGAAAGCAGGTAATCTGTTACCTTAAATCTGCAATAATAGTCTGCCTCTCTTACTTCAATGACATAATTGAAAGGTATGAATTAATTCCATATTTCTCTGTATCAGGAATATTAGATCATTGAAAAAAGTTTTGCTGTTCAATGGATCTAGTATTTTGGTCAAAAACCTTGAAAAATCCCATTTCTGGATACACATTTATAATCTCCCACTTCTTTATCAATTAAATAATTCCCCATTCTTTACCTTCTTTGTGTCTTCTGCCCCAGAAATCTTGTTGGTTTTGCTCAGTTCTTTCACAGGTTCTTGTTCCAGAAATGTTAAATTGTTTAGGTCTTTTTTAACATAAGATTTTTGTAAGCAACCAAATTCTGTTTTCCAAGCAGTTACATTTTCTAAGTGTTCCTTCTCATTTAATACATCCTGGTTTATTTTTTTAAGCCTACTCAGTTCTTTGATAACACTGTCTAATTTGATTCTCAGTTGTATTGCTTCCTCTTGAGCTTTATTTCTTTCTCCTCTAACTTTGCTCCATTTCTCCCTCCAGTTAGCTGTACAATCTGACCACCAGTGCATGGTCTTCTCCATTTGGGCAGCTCTGGCTTTGACTTCTTCCAGTTCCTGAATTTTTAGTGCTTCAAAGATTTCCCAATCACTGCTACAATTTGTATGCATATATGGATAATGAGATGTATGTGGGTAGAAGCTTTGAGATGGCAGATTTGAATGACACAGATGTCCACCTGGTTGGCAATCTCCAGCTAATTCATAAGGTTGCCTTGGTTGGGTCCCAAAAAATTCTCTCTCTTCCATTAGTTTCTGAACAGAGCCTAAATGAATGTTTTGATTCATCATCTAACTTCACTCCTAAAAAAGATAAAGACAGACAATAATTTAGCTTCCGTCACTTAAAATGTATTAGTAACCTCAAACAGTAGTTTATTTTACTAGTTTATTAATGAGATAATCATGCTGTTGATGTTTAGAAATATGCTTCATCAATAAGAAAAAGTTATTGAAATATCTTTCATGTAATACTTTGAATTCCAACTCCTAACATTCTGTGATTCTGTGAATACAGCATAAATAAACACACCTATTCCTTCACTAAGAATGGGAAGCAAAGGAAGTGTCATTAAATAATCATAGTCCTCTCCAAAATTTGTGCATCTAGAGAATATTGTTCATTCAACTTTTAGGTTGTGGTAATACCTTTGTTTCCTAAAGCTTTCATTAAAAACAAAACAAAAAGACAGTAAACTTTAAATGTATAATGCAAGAGTTAAACTTTTTTTTAAACAGTACAATAACTTTTTCTTGTTGTTTCTGTCTCAGATTGGTAGATGTCTGTTCATAACCAGTGGGGTTTTTCAATGGATATTGCTAGCACATTTGCATGTTCACTGAATGAAGGCAGAACTTGAGGAGTGCACAGTTTACAAATCTTAAAAGTTGGAAAGATAAGAAATGAGCATAATGACTTAACAAGACACAATAGGATGGAAAGATAAAGTGAAGTTAGAGAATTGGGTGAAAGTGGGGATTTTCTGTCCAGTGAAACCTTCTGATTGTTCCACTCTTAACAATTGAAGGATAAGAAGGAACACAGAACCTCTTTTAGAGTA
Organism: Galbula dea; assembly: GCA_013399015.1. Taxonomy (NCBI): domain Eukaryota; kingdom Metazoa; phylum Chordata; class Aves; order Piciformes; family Galbulidae; genus Galbula; species Galbula dea. Next base: position 119,889 of record VWZX01006539.1, read on the forward strand.
TGTTTTTTTTAACTAAATAATCTAAAATAAATATAGGAGGCAAAACTAATTGGATCATGTGAGTGGGGTGGGGACAGTATGAAAGAATGAGAGAGAAAGAGAGTTAATAGTTCTCAGAGTAAAAAAAATGTTGCAGATATTTGGTGAACATTACATGGAACATAAATCTAAACTGTATTTCATTATATTGCAACCTTTGCTTATTTTCCTCATGATCACAAACACCAGTAATAAAAAGAAGACCTCTTGATTTATTATTGCAGTCTATTTTTGTTATGAGCAAAGAGAAATATATTAACCCTTGGTGGCACAGTTAAAAAAGTCACTAGGAGAGAAAAGAATCACTACACTTGCCCCATGTTAATACCTGCTGACTCAACTCAGGGTTTTCAGCAAATTCAGTAGCTAGGTCAGCAACTTGGGGATAATATTTCAACACCCTTTCACTAATTGCATTACCTAATACTTAGTTATGTGCCTCTTAATTATGAAGACCTCAGCCAAACATTTTTTCCTAAAGGGATTCTATGTCTTTGCAGGAAATATCTGATTCAGATTGAGGCAGTTAATTTTCTTTTGTCTAGTCTGTAATAGTAATAAGACAAAATGAACCATTAAAACTGTACATACGCTTTTATAAGTGCTACTGAAAAGTCAGAGCTTTCCATGATATTGCTGCAGCTGCTCCTTCAAACAACAATCCCCTACAGAGCAAGACAGCTTAGAGAGGATGGGCAGGAGTGATGGGCCTGTTATGGGAAGAATATAGGGAGTGATTGACTGCCACTCCCCAAAAACTTGGCTTTTTACAAAGGGCTGCTAGCTACTGGCCCATCAACAAAAGAAAAGGAGATCAAATTATGTGTCCCTATTCCTGTTGTTGTACTGATTTTAACTAGTAAGCAGTTACCCTTAGGGGTTCCACCCAGTGGCTAGAGAACTGGGTGAAAAAAATCACAGAATCACAGAATCTCCCAAGTTGGAAGGGACTCATAAGGATCATCGAGTCCAACTCCTATTTAGGCACAGGACAACCCCAAAGTCACACCATGTGCCTAAGTGCCTTGTCCAACTGCTTCTTAAATTCCATGAGAGTTGGTGCCATGACTGCCTCCTGGGGAGCCTACTCCAATGCTCCACCACTCTCTGGGTAAAGAACCTCTTCCTAACATGCAACCTGAATTTCCCCTGGCACAGCTTCCTGCCATTCCCCCGGGTCCTGTAGCTGGTCACCAGAGAGAAGAGGTCAGCACCCACCCCTCCCTCTCGAGTGAGGAAGTTATAAACTGCGATGAGGTCTCCCCTCAGTCTCCTCTTCTCCAGTCTGAACAGACTAAGTGATTTCAACCTTTCCTCATATGCCTTCCCCTCCAAGCCCTTTGCCATCTTTGTGGCCCTCCTCTGGATGATCTCTAACAACTTTATGTCCTCCCTGTATTGTGGTGCCCAACACTGCTCACAATACTCCACGTGAGGCCACACCAGTGCCAAGTAAAGTGGGACTATCACCTCTCATAATCGACTAGCAATGGAGTGCTTGATGCACTCCATGACCCTGTTGGTCCTTTTGGCTGCTAGAGCACACTGCTGACTCATGTTCAACTTATCATCAATCAAAAAATATTGGCAAATAAATGGTAGAAATGTAGAGGAGAAAACCCACCACACTGGAAACTGAAGAGCAAATACACAGAACATGTATCTAGTCACCAAAAGCCTATAAATACCGAGGTGATAGTCAGGTGGTTGGTCCTTTTGCTAGAATAAACATAGCACAAAACTCCAAGGTAAAGAGATTTTGATCCAGGAAGACATAAGGCACTAACAGCTAAAATCAGTAACTAAGGCACTAACAGTTAAAATCAGTAACTAAGACCAAGAATTCTTTCATAACACATCTTGCATTGTTGTTGCCAGTGACAGCCTTAGAGGCTTTTGCTTCTAAAAGAAATGCTGTAAAAGGATTCACCAGAACAAAATTTGTTTCCTTTTACTATTTTCTCCCCATGCCTAAATATCCAATGTAGAGTGAAATCCTGCTCACTGCTTCAAATTCTTTTTAAACACATAAATATATTTCATGTAATATTATGGAGATATACACATTCACTAAAAAGACAACTTGGAAGGTAATCTCAGACTAAAATAAATTTAAAGACTACCTAAATGTTACCCTTTTTTTTCTTTTTTCCTGCCACTTTCAATAAAATCCAAGTTATTTGGATACCACTTCAAGATGAGAACCATTATTATATATTCATTGTGATTTAGGTCTACCGGTTAACCGATGTCACTACATATCACTGCAATATCTTCCAAGATCTTTCACACAGGCAGTTGATGTTTCTTCACATCTTTGAAGCTGTATTCAAATCCTTCAGGTTAAACATGGGTAACATAAATATTTGTACATACAGAGGTTGTAATTTACTACCCACATGACCAAAAGAAGCTCTGAAGTACTGCTTTAACTATAATTTATGGTAACTTCATTTCCTCAAGAATGTGTGTGTGTGGGGGGGTTATTACAAACCTTGATAATATATCAACCATAAATTTTATATATGCAAGTCTGTAGAATTGATACTCATTCCTCAGCCACAGCACTTGAAAAATAAGTTGTATAATCGTATCTTGGGGGAGAAAGGGAAAGGAGAGGAGAGGAGAGGAGAGGA